>CAUYLG010020328.1:0-57900 GCA_963573385.1 Cacajao melanocephalus
CACCAGTTAGAATGGTGATCATTAAAAAATCTGGAGACAACAGATGCTGGAGAGGATGTGGAGAAATAGGAACACTTTTACACTGTTGGTGGGAGTGCAAATTAGTTCAACCATTGTGGAAGACAGTGTGGCGATTCCTCAGGGACCTAGAAATAGAAATACCATTGGACCCAGCAATCCCATTACTGGGTATATACCCTAAGAATTATAAATTGTTCTATTATAAAGACACATGCACATGTATGTTCATTGTGGCACTGTTTACAATAGCAAAGACCTGGAATTAACCCAAATGCCCATCAAGGATAGACTGGACAAAGAAAATGTGGCACACATACACCATGAAATACTATGCAGACATAAAAAAGATGAGTTCATGTCCTTTGCAGGGACATGGATGAAGCTGGAAACCATCATTCTAAGTAAACCATGATAAGAACAGAAAACTAAACACCACATGTTCTCACTCGTAAGTAGGTGTTGAACAATGAGAACGTATGGACACAGGGAGGGGAGCATCACACACTGGGGCCTGTTAGGGGCTGGGGGGATTGGGGAGGGATAACATTAGTAGAAATACCTAATGTAGGTGACTGGGGGATGGATGCAGCAAACCACCATGGCATGTATATACCTCGGTAACAATCCTGCACAAACTGCACATGTACCCTAGAACTTAAAGTATAATAAAAAAAAAGAAAAATTATCTGTTGCCTACTTATTATAGTCTACACTTTCTCAATATATTAGGTGCAAACCAAAACATGTACCAAATAAGTATAAATTAGATGTTATTCTTTTATTTAGAGGCATCATATTTAATACAATATACACAAAAAGGGTTAGAAAAAATCAAAATATTATTTTCTTATGTTCTTTTCAATATAATCTTGTATTAAATTGTTTTATTTATAGTTTTTTTAATCAATACTTTGGTGTTGCAAAATTAACATTTAATTTATGGAGAATGTCTACTTTATAACCTAGTCAGCAAAGTATGCCCAACATCATCACACTTACATTCTGTCAGAAAAAAAAAATGTTGCCTTTGTGTTTCAATTTTTAAAAAAAGTATTAATGCACTTTTCATGAGCTATTGTAAAAGCCTGTGAGGAAATAAGTTATATGTAAAGTGATTGCTCTTAGTAGTCATCAATATTAAAATGATGTCCATCAAGAATAACTAATGCATTATGAAAACAATCTAAAAATCAGTATGCTTTTTAAATTATTTAATTTTGAATAATTCAGTCAAGTATTTAGTAAAACTGTAAGATCTTTGTAAAGCAAGCGGTGTAATATACGACTTGGTGATCCTTCAGTACATGTGATGGTTTATCAGCTACCTATTGGTTCAATAGTGTTGCGTAACAATGACCCATATAAAATCAGTGTCCCATCATAAATATTCATTTCTGACATATTGCTAGTGTCAGCTGATCTAGGCCAGACTGAACTTGGTGGTTCTTCTGTTCTTGGTGAGGTTTCTTAACTTGCCTGGGGCTCAGCTGATCTAGGCTGAGGGTGGGTGGGCTTTTTCACGTATGTCTTTCATTGTTTTTCTAAAATGCACAGGTTAGCCTGATCATGTCCTTTCACAAGGTGATGGCAGAATCATAAACTAGCACGTGTTTCCAACCAGTTAGGCTTCTTGAGGTTTAGGCTGAAAATTAGCATACCATTTCTCATTTTATTGGCCAAAGCAGGTCACAAGGCCAAACCCTGGGATAGGAGATTATGCTGGATCACAAGGTGAGCACACTGCACAGTTGTGTAGCTAACTAAGGACACAGATGCAGGATGAAATGAAGAAAGGAGGCAAATAATTCAGACCACCACCACCCTGGATTCAGCTTTTGGAAATAAATATAAATCAAATATAAAAACAGACATAATTGAATTCATTAAATGTTATAATCAAAGTTTTCCTGTATGTTGAAAAAAGGAAAAAGAAAAGTATATACTTCTAAAATCCATTTAATCTGGCAACTAGCATGTAGTATTATTTTTTGTTAACAAGAGAGAAAAAATATTAAAACATTTTATAACACAGAATAAAGTCAGTATAACTAGTAACTGATATCAATATTTCATTATACCTGACAAAATAGTTCTAAATATTCTACTGAATAATGTGTACCAAATGTGAAATAAATTGTATTGAAGTTTTACCTCTGAGTTTTAACCAATACGCATTGAAAATATGTGACCTACAAAAATATTCCAGTTGCAGTTAGAAGAATCAATATCCCTCACCTATACTACTTAGGCTATTTTAAAGTTATTTTCTTTCTAACTAAATAACATGTCTTAGGGATGAGATTTAAAAAAAACTACTTGCATTAAGCCAGTGCTGTTTTTGCACTTACTTTCCACTTTCCTTAACTCAGAACACCTTCTCTCTTAATAGCGATGTATTATTTCATACTGGTGGGGAAATGAGAAGCAAGCTCTTAAATAATTGTCTTTACTGCATACAGGCCACAGTACCATATATCTGAATTCAGAGCAACCTAACATGAGTCAAAATACCCATTTCTTACAGAAATACATTTAAGACAGGGATAGACTGGATGTATTAACTATTGTGACTTTAAAATGCAGTTTTTAAGTGATCAGGCATGTTTCCACCACTTGTATCTTATGTTTCTTTAAGCAAATTAATTCTCTCTATATATTTTTCCTCTCATATACATTTTTCTCCTATATAAATTTTCCTCCCATATAAACTTATTTCATCAAGTTCAACCTGTATTTGCTAGAAATTGTTAAATGTGTAGATTAACTTGAGGTAGCTATTACAAATATGCAATAGTATTTTCTTATATCAGATTATGACATCCGTGTATTTACTTATTAGTCATTAATATTTATTAGCTATACTTTGTCTCCTACCCATAAATGCTTCACATTTCTTTCTTAGGTTATTCTTTGATATTCTTATTTCTACTCTTGAGAATGAAAATAGTTTTCAGTTATAATTACTAAGATTTTTTTAATGGAAAAGAATATTAAAATACATATTTTTGGGTTGTTAGCTTTTAAATGGACGGCCTCAGGTTTTTTTTTTTTTCATTTAAGGAGTTTTAAAATAAAGTAAACAATAATTTAATTATACTCTGAAATACATTTATAAGGTTTATTTTTATTTAATAATTTAGGTGGTATTTTAAAATAGCTCTCAAGCATTTTAAGTCATCCACTGCTAAATTTACAACATCTTTAGTTTGAAAGGTCTCTGCTTTCTACTTACTATTTTGGGGTATAATGAACCATTCAGAATTTCAAAGATGTAAGACTACTCTTTAAATTGAATATGTAGGTGCAATTAGATTAATCAGATTGAGTTTGGCTGGTTGCCATCTCACTCACTTATAATTCCCATTGACTATTCTTATAAAGATATTTTATTAATTTATAATTTAGAAAACATAGAAACAATTTAGAATACAGGAGAGAGAAAGAGATAGCATGTTTATGGTTCTATTCTTCTCTTTTTAAGATTTCTCTTCTACAACCACAATAAAATACATATCATGGACATATATTTTTTGATGTACCTGAAAAACAAAATCAGATTAATAACCTCTGGTTAGAGTAGGGAAAATTTATTTATTTAATGTGGTTCTAACTGTAAGACCATATGGACAATTTAAGTGACTGTCATATAGAGATACAAAAGACAGAATTTTGCTTAATTTTCATGCAAAAAAGTGTTGTTTAAAATTATTTTATTATAAAGATTGATATAATTAGTTGATGTTCAAAAAGTATTGTCAATTCTTCTCTGAAGTCAACCACAATAACAGAACAAAAAGAAGTGTAAACCATTACCAATGTCATTAGCAGTCATCTGATTCAGTGACTTGAAAACTGATGGCCAACATAGAGGAACAACTACTTTAATTTGCTCACATTCATCTTGACAGTCAAAAGAACAAATGGACTATTTTCAAAAAATGGGAAGAGGCAATTTATCTCTGTTTGTACCAAACAGAATATTTCCACCCATCAGCCCCTATACATAAAATAAATAGAAATAAAAGAGATAAGTGGGGACAAAATAAATAGGGGAGGCAAGAAAAGGTTAATGTTTAAGTTAAAAAAAAAATGACAGAGTATTAGAGACAGGAGGAATTTGGTGATTTTCCTTTGGTTAGATGGAAAATAAAAAGAAAACTATAAAAGAAGAATAAACAGACATGTTGCAGTGAGCCAGAGAGACAAATAGAGAAGGTAGAAAAAGAAATCTGTGGAACTTGAAAAAGAACTAAGTATTACTAGAGTTGAAAACTGAGTCCTTGATATTATGGGATTATAACTCAGAGAATAATGTAAAATCTATGACTTTGTGCTGATATAAACAATTAAATACATCAATAAAAGAGGAAAAGGATTATTTTTTCTTATTTTTGAATTTTAATTAATAAATGTATAAGAAATGAGGGAAGGAATTCAAAATTACCATTGAGCAAGTAGCATAATAATTATTGTAGGCATGATTACCAATGGTTGCTAAAATTTGTGAGTAAATGTTTGAGGAGAAATTGGATATTTGCATGACCTGAAATATGTTTACCAAGGTACTTATTAATTACAAATTGGAAAAGAGTGGTGAAACTCAAGACCTACAGAGAGATCTTTAGCTAAGTAATCACTAGTAATATCGCTAGTAAGACTGATGTCATGTTCCTCTGACGTACATTGAGAAAGGCACAGAATCACTTCTGTGGCCTTATTTCCAAACATGCATAATCTCATTAAAAAATTAGACAAAACCAAGTCATAAATATTCTATAAATTAACTGACCAATACTCTTCAATAGTATAAAAGTCCTGAAAGACAGTGAAAAACTGAGGAACGCTCACAGATAGGAAGAGACTAAGCAGACAGAGTAACTAAATGCAATGTAGAATTTGGGATCAAATTCTGGAAGAGAAAAAGGTCACTAGCAGAAAACCTGGTAAAATTTGAGTAAGGTCTGTATTTTAATTAATGATAGTGTACCAATGTTAATTTTGATTTTGATCATTTTACTATGGTTATGTAATATGTTACCATTAGGGGATGCTGGGAGAAGGGAGTGTAGAAACTCTATTATTTACTTTTTTTGATACATCTAAAATCATTTCAAATGCAAACTAAAAAATAATTCTGGCCCTCAAGCAAAAATAGACAAAAATTTTGTTGCAGGAATAACGTACCAATGTATTCATTTATTTATTTGTGTTTGATGTTTGCTGTTTTTTGATATACCAAGTGGTGTTTTTCTTTTATCTGAATGCTTTACAAGGTGTGACTGGGTCTTTGTTAGTCCTTTTTCTCAATGGTGATTACAGGGCACTGAAATTCCCAGCTCCAACCAAGATTCTGGACTTCAAACTTGGCCATGAGATGAGGGAATAGAAGAGGTGGCAGCCTTCTGGTGTTTCTGTGGTTTAGGCAATTATCAAACCTATAGCAATTATAATAAACTCAAGTGAAAGGCCTTTGCTTATTCCTCTGGCACCAGGCAATTCTGGATCCCATGTTACAATGGGAGTGTGGTCAGAGGAATAACCCCAAAATTTACTTAAATTCCCATCAAATGTCTGGATAGAGGTTTTAATCAGATTTAGCTTGACTTAAAGAAAGTAATATTTCCTTTGTAGTCAAGATTGTGGATTAAGATTTATACTCACTACTCCTGAATGTTTTGTTATATATGAAAACAGTGTTGAAGAAATACTCGTTCTTTTTTTGGAATAACCTGTGAAATATAAATTCTCTGACTTGAAATTGCATTATTACTAAATCCCACCACTCCAGACTTTGGAAAAATCTATATTACTAATCATTTGGCTCAGGTATCTTTAACCCAGTGGTTGCTCCATTCATTTTATTCTTACGAGATTTGGAAGAATTGGCAATTTCAGGATGAGAGTTGCCATTTTTGTAACTTTGAGGTTTAAGTTGGTGTTTTTATGAGAGCCTGGTTAAACAGCATTGAAGCACTTCAGTAACCTCTCTTCTCTACTTAGCCACCAGATGAATATCTTCCTCTTATTTGATTTAGACAAGCAAGTAAACTCTTAATTTGCAAAGGACTTTAGTTTTCACTAGATTTCACCAAAGTTCAGAAAAGAAGCTCCCAAGGTACATTCTATCAATACCAGTTTCTTTTTTTCCATGGTGCTTGGGAGTACATTTTACTGAGGAAAAGAAGAGTTTGATAGATGGCTTATCTACAAAATAAATAACACAGTGTTTGCCAACTGCTGCTGTCTTTTATGCTTGGGTAACCTGAATCCAGTTTTATATATATATATACTTCTAAATATATTCATTATATATATTCATTTTATATATATATCTAAATGTATTCATTATATATATTCATTTTATATATATATCTAAATATATTCATTATACACACACACACACACACACACACACACACACACCTCTGGATACTGAAAGAGGAAAGTTGTTCAGGTCTTCAAAGCAACAGTTGTGGTCCAACCACCCTTACCTTAAATCATAATGCTGTATCATTTCCAAGTTTATTATTTTACTGATTAGTATGGAATAACAGCTCTGTGTTACTTACTAGCTGCATGATTTTAAGAAAGTTACCAGACTTCTTTAAACTAAACTTCTCTAAATTTAAATGAACTTCCTAATTTGTACCTTATAGAGATACTGTTTGATCCATTACATTACTTAGAAAGTGCATGGCACATATATTTGGAAGCATAATAAATATTTAATAAATGGTAATAAATTAAAAAATAACATGTTCAATATAATGAATGTGCTTATAAAAAAATCTATCACTTCTCACTGCCTTAGAGGTGAAGACAAATCTAGGGGCATTATCTCAGAAAATTTGCATTAAAAGATCAGGAATACACCTAATTTGCTTTATGGAAGTCCTCAAATGTAACACTAAAGGTAATATAATTGATCATCTGTCCCAATCTCACCCACAAAGAAACCCCTACTAGAACTTCACCTTGACTCTTTACGAACTTTTAGTGACAGAGAACTGACCTTTGTATAAGACCCATTCCTTAGTCTAATTTTGGGCAAACCTACCCATGAGGCTAAAACATTTATCGTATCAGGCTGAATAGTAGTCCAATAGATAGATAGATAGATAGATAGATAGATAGATAGATAGATAGATAGGGATAGAGATAGAGATAGAGATAGATATAGATAAATATATATAAAACACACTTTTTAAATCCATTAATCTGTTGATAAGAGAAATAACTTCAAGAAATCTATAACACATTGACCATAGCTGATAACAATGTACTGTATTGTTGAAAATCGCTAAGAGAATAGATTTTAAGTGTTCTCATCACAAAAATGATAAGTATGTAAAGTAATACCTATTTTAACTAACCTGAAATAACCATTTCACAGTGTATAAATTTTCAAAACAACATGTACATAATATATTTTTGTCAATTAAAAATAAAATAATTAAAAAAAACTAATTAATAAAAATAAAAATAGTTAAATTCATACATGTAATGGATTCAACATTTTATCAGGCAGCAATGTCATTTACAAAATTTGAGTTTATATACAGATAATTACTAATATTTTAATGTTAATGTTTTTTCATTTCTGCCCATAAACTCACATCACTGAGATTCATTGGAATTACATAAATTTCACACAGCTTTTGTCACTACAAAATTTTTGTTTTGAGACAGAGTTTTCTGTATAAAGAAGATGAGACAGTTTATTAAACAACTGGCAATGGTCATTTGTAGCAAAGTTGGGCTTTCAGAGACAGTTACATGTTATTTAATTTTAGAATTTAGTATTTGTGCTTTCTTGGACAAATTGTTATCATTAGGATTTTGATAATATGTGTTCCTTCCAGTGAAGTGAGAGCAAAGAAATAAATTATTCCTCTCAATTTATGAGAATCTACTATAATTACTGAAAAAAACGAACAATCAGGGTATTGAGAGTATATCCCATAATTTTACTATTTGCAAATCACCTAATATAATTGAATATGTACCAACTGTTTAAACAAATGAAGTAAATGGGCTGTATCCTTTTCCTTGGCCCCATCCCAATAATCCTCCCAAATATTGATTAATCAATTTGGTTAACATGGTTAAACACCACATCGTGACATTGTAATAGAAACCTTATTTTTTATTATTATTATTTTTTGAGATGGAGTCTAGCTCTGTTGTCCAGGCCAGAGTGCAGTGGCACAATCTCAGCTCACTGCAACCTCTGCCTCCTGGGTTCAAGTGAGTCTCACCCTCACAAGTAGCTGGGACTACAGGTGCCTACCACCATGCTAATTTTTGTATTTTTAGTAGAGACAGGGTTTCACCATGTTGGCCAAGATGGTCTCGAACTGCTGACCTTGTGATCTGCCTGCCTTGGCCTCCCAAAGTGCTGGGATTACAGGCGTGTGTCACCATACCCGGTCAATAGAAACCTTTTACTTCTTCAGCATTATAAAGTGCTCTCTAAGCCTCACTCCATACAGTAATTCTAAATATAATACATTATACTATAAAATGAATGTAACTCCTGCCCCATACCTTATGGGCTCTTCATTTAAAAAATTAAATTTCAATTTATTGTTACACTACACATTGCTCCCTCTCTACCTTAAGTCCTGCTATCATTCTGAGTAAGCAGACTTCATAATTCTTAGACCATCAAAATCCAAATACACTGTCTTTATACATTAGTGACTTACGCCAGAAAATATCTTGGACCTGTCATGATTTATAACTGCTCTTCTCTAATCTCCTGTAGTCTAATACTTTTTTCTCTGACATTTACCCATTTAACTAGGTGGACTAACAGAAAGTGTTAGTGGGAAAAAAGAGTTGACGATGGAGGACAGTGTTATTTGTGGTGATGTTACAAGATAGACAGGGCTGCATCCACTCTTGGGGATGAAAGAAGTCATACGTAGTCTGTTATTAGGCAGCATATGTGACAACCCCTGACAAGAGCCCCAGACTCTACTTAAGCACAGTGAACACAATATAATGAACTCCAAAGCCCCAAGGGCAGGAACTAGACCTTTCTCTGTTTTATTCTGTACGAAGTTCTCACTCACAACTCAAAATTGTTTTTTTTAATTAAAAAGCCTATGTGTATATAGAGAGGACATATTATATACTTTATGAGGTCAAATTCTAGAAAACAAAGAAGTTATTCAAATGCAGGAAAAATAGTGAAATCATAGTTAAAAGATGTAAAAAAGGAAGAAAGATCAAAAATGATTTTTTTGTGTTTAAAAAAGAAAATGTATAGATTGTTGAATGATGTTTTTTATAAAAGTACAAGGAAATGTTTCCATGGAGGCAATGACATTCTAACTATGAAGTAAATGTCTTTGATCAAAGTCAATTCCAAAACATCTATTACCATGTGCAATGCACAGTGTTGATGCAGTGAATGAACAAAGAAAAGTAAAATCCTCTTCCAGGAATATACAGACCAGTAATGTAGGCATAAACAAGTGAGCATGATATAAAAGTCTCTGTGGCCCAGGCCTGCAGCAGCTCCATTCTTTCTTCTCATAATCTCTGTAATGCACATCTTGTTCATAATCATCTTCTTGCTGAGAAGCCTACATCTCAGACTTCCTTTTCACTACAAGTCTAGCCATATTCCTGAGGGTCTTGAATTTCTGTTGACACTTACTTTATCACCCTTATTTCCATCACCCTCACTTCCTAGGTTCCTGATCAATTTCAATGACTTTAAGAGCTGACCCAGGTTTTGTGGGATGTGAAGCATATTACACACCCTCTTTGAAAACAAGAGTTCAGTTTACAAATACAAAAATAGTAAAAGTATGAGAAAATAAATTCACAACAAATGACCAATCTTAAAAATCTATCCAAAATCACATTGTGTAAATGCATTAAAATAACAATATCTATATTAACTAACTGCTTAATTAACTTTTATAGGCCGGGCATGGTGGCTCATGCCTGTAATTCCAGAACTTTGGGAGGCCGAGGTGGGCAGATCACCTGAGGTCAAGAGCTTGAGACCAGCCTTGCCAACATGGTGAAACCCTGTCTCTACTACAAATACCAAAATTAGCCAGGCATGGTGGAGAGTGCCTGTAATCCCAGCTACTTGGAGAGTGAGGCAGGAGAATCACTTCAACCCGGGAGTTGGAAGCTGCAGTGAGCCGAGATCACGCCACTGCACTTCACCCTGAGTGACAGAGTGAGACTCTGTCTCAAAAAAAAAAAAAAAAGAACAGAAAACAAAAACTTTTTATGATTATTTTTCTGCATTTACAGTTGTGCAATCTGATTACCTGTTCCTAATTCAATGACTTGGCAACTCCTTTTCTGAAGCAGGAATATAATCTTCTAGTCTTTCTCCTGAAAAGTTTGGTAGAAATTTGTCTTTGGTTTTATTTTTGTTTTTCATGACTCCAGTACGATTTCAGAAAGTGTTTTTATTACTGATAGGTTAGGAAAGTTTCTTTCAGCTTCATAATTATTGCTGCTAATGTCTTATAATAATATAAAATTGTTTTAAAATTTGGGCAAACTTTTATCAAGTTTCTTCCGTTCTTCTCTCTTCTTTTTTTTCTCTCTTTCTCTCTTTCTCTTTCTTTCTCTCTCTTTCTCTATTTCCTTTAGTTCTTTCTTCCTTTCTTTATTTCTTTCTTTTTTCAATGGCGTGATCAAAACTCACACTATAGCCTTGAACTCCTGGGCTCAAGAAATCCTTCCGCCGCTGCCTCCCGAGTAGCTACAGGTGCATGCCACCACACCCAGCTAATTTTTTATTGTTATTTTTGTGGAGATGTAATCTCGCCATTTTGCCCAGATTGGTCTCAAACTCCTACCTTCAAGAAACTCTCCTGCCTCACCTTCCCAAAGCACTACGATTGTAGGTATGAGCCACTGCAGCTGGCCTTACCAATTTTCTTTTATACATGGGCTGCAAGTTTTCTTGAACACTAACTAAACTGAAATATATTTTGAACTGAAGACACTTAGGTAGGTACTTTGTCATTAATGTCATCATGACAGGAGCGGTGAATGGATCACAGTTTGTGGTGAGAGTGTTCCTGGAAACTATCGCTGCACTGAGAAAGCTATAACTCAGTTATGTGTGAAAGCAACTATAGGACACATAGATGTATCTTAAGAAATTCAAATTTAATGTGTCCTTAAATAAACTTCACATTTTTGTGACTACTACCCCAACATCACTCAACAAAAGCAGAAGTTTGACAGAAGGGAAGTGGGATTAGTGGGACTGAAAAACAACAACAACAACAATTTTAATTAATTATAGTTAACTCACCTTTGCAAATTTTACAAAATATATGACACAGATGATCACATCACCAGAGTCCTTCTCCAATACCTCAAAACAGGAAGTCTCTCAGTAGTTTGACCTCCGAACTCTTTCATTTCTTTTATCCACTTTCATGACCATTTCCTGTACAAGCCTGTAATCCTTTGATTGTATGTCTGTGTTTCTCTCTCTCTCTCTCTCTCTCTTCCCCTTTCTGTGTTTACCTAGCAAACTGTAGATCTACTATCAGTCTCAAAGCCTGAGAGGCATCCTTGATTTCTTCCTCTCCTTCACCCTCCAGTACAACAAATGAACAAGTTCTTCAGACTCTAACTCCTATGTATCTCTCAAACTGTTCCCTCCATTACTGTTAGCAATATCATAACTTGGGCAATAATCTTTCATCACTAGGACTCTTGCAACAACTTCCTAATCAGTCTTTCAGTCTATAGTTTTATGCTCTCAAAGCCATTCTTTGTAGAAGTTCAAAAATAATTTATTAAAAATTCAACTCTGATCATATCATTCCTTGGCAGAAAACAAACAAACCAGAAAACTCAATAGCCTCACTACTCTGAGATCATGCCCAAGCCCTTTTGCTGGCAGACAAAACTCTCTAAAATTGGTCCTGTTCTTTTCAATCTTACTTCTTTCCCCTCTCACCTCATAATTTATATTCCCCCCAAACCCCAAAGAACATGGAATTATCTGCATTCCATGCCATCAGATTAAATTCAACATTCCCTACTCTCTCAAATACCTCTATCCACCTCTCCAACTCCCAATGCATTTTTAAAGACTTCATGTACATATCAGCTTATTTTGTAGTTTACTGGGTCTCAAAAACTGAAAAGGTTTTTCTCTTTTGGCTTCCTTTACTCTGCTATGAGTAGTTTCATTTCTAAACCTAACATAAAATTTTGTGTCTCCTCCACTAGTGTGTAGCATCCTTGAGGGAAGAGACCTTGTCTCATTCATCTTCATGTCTCCATGACATAGTATACTGCCTGACAAATGACAGGAGCTCAAGGAACTTCAGTGAATGGAAAACAAAACTGTGATGTCTAATGGTACAGGTGAAATCAGAGTGCTGAAGAAGAACAGAGAGAAAAGAATTATGAATTATGTGAGGACATAAGTACCATATAAAATGGATCTTGAAACATACATACCATGATGTAAGTTGAAGGGATTGTGCATTTCGGTAGAGAGATTTAATAAAGCATGACTAAAGATCAAAGAGCTTTGCTGCAAGAATGCATCTAAAATTAAACTAATGAAGGAGAACCTGGTAGGATAAATAAGAACAAAATATTCTTTAATTCCTGACATGGACAATAGGTCTCAGAGGATAATCAAGAGGACCTAATTAGATGAGCAAAAGGATGTCTTTGTGGATGAAAAAAAAACAAGAAACATTATCTTTTGTGTTCATAGAGGCCACATACATAAGCATGGCAAAATAAAATAAAAAATAAAAAAGGTTTCTAAAAGGATTTAAAAAAATCCAAATGAGATATTGTAAACTTGAGTAGCATTGGCCACATTTTGTGTTGGTAAATTACTGCATAAATGAAAAACGATTACTCCACATGTAAATGACTAAAGAAAATAGGACTAAACGTAGAGACATTGGGAACTAGGAAATGTTGGTCAATCAACAATGTATTGAGCCACTTCTCTTTTAATTACTATAGAAGAGACAACTGAAGTAGAAAATAAGATTCTTTACTTTCCAAAGCCTGAAATCCAATTAAAGGAAGTAGATAAGCACAAACAATAGAAAACATAATTAACAGATTCTGGCAAGTAAAATGTATAATATTATTTTTTTAATAAAAAACAAAGATATTCTAGAGAAGACATAGGTCTTCTACATATAAATATTAGGTAGAGGGAATGCATTCCAGGTACAAATACTTCTTTAGCCAAGGCATAGATGTTTTATCAGTGAAATAGATCCATAGAACAGCAAGGATGCCAGAACAGCTCATGGAAGTGACTGTGATGCGGTGACTTAGACATTTGTAATGATGACAATATCAGGGTAGAGTTTGTAAGACTAAGACAGTTTTAAATATAAATTTGGGGAAATATGAAGGTGCACTAAATTTCTAAAAAGAGAAATTACAATAAGAAAATATTTTATCAGTATATAAGTTTACATGGGCTATACATATGAATGAAAAAAAAACAGTTCATACAGAATTCTTTAATAGCTATTACTTATTACTCCTTTATTTCTTTCTGCTCATTCTTATTTCTCCTTTTCCCATAAATATGCACATGTGCACATACTCACAAAGTCATTTTTTCAGCTTTCTATGTTTTAAATTTGTTTTCCTTGTAATAATATGTCCTAAAACCATTATCAATTTTACTCCCAGGTATGTTTCTTTATGGATTGATTCTGGTGATATTTGGTGATTTTTAAATCCTCTATATAGAGTTCGTTTCTTTGTATCTCTCTTCTATTTTCATCTGTAGTGTTTAGATATCATCAAAAAGAATACCAAATTTTTCAAAGATTTCAATAGGTCTCGTAGGTCATTTACTCCTATCATCTTTCTTTCAATGTATGGGAATATAAGAACGGCCTTAATTTTTTTTGTTATCATTAACAACTAAGGAAAAGGAAAAAAGTAGCAAAAAAAAAAAAGGAAATAATTTATAGGTCATACAATTTAACTGCAAAATATAGCTATAAATGGTTGATACATTGTTACATGCTAGACACCCTGCACAAATATTTACTAACATCATTTAACCCTTAAAATAATATTACTAAGTAGGAACTGCTATTATTTTCACTTTATGGATGAAGAACCAGGGGATTAGAGAAGTTAACTAATTCACCAAAGGGTACACAGGCTATGCATGATCAAGCAGGAATTCACACCTTGGCCTTCTGACTTCAAAGTCCCTGGGTTCAACTGCGAGGCTGGCCCTATCTTATCCCTGATTTGTGTCTTCTAAAGCTTCATCCAAGCAGCATTTTGAAAAAGAACACAAAACTAAAAATAATCAAAAGTGCCCCTTTCAGTAATACTACTTAGATAAGACTATGAAATTATAATGATTTCCACATTTTATATATTACACAAAAATAGTGTTGAATTCAAAAACTCTTAGAAGCACTATTTTTCAAAGTTATAACTTGTGTGATAGACATGCTACAAAAGTTTTAGAGAGGTCTCACACAAGTATGGTTACTTAGCTTAATTCACTCATTCAAGAGGACATTTGTCTCAAAAAAGGCAGAAGTAGAGGTAAGAAGCAAAAAGAGAAAGGAGGAGAAGAAGGAGGAGGAGAAAGGGAAGGAGGGAGAAAGGGGAAGAGGAAGAGAGTAGGGGGAAAAAGGAGAAAGGAAGAAGGAAAAATTAGCTGAATAAGAGTTAACTTGATGACTAATGGCTTGGTTAAATTACCACATGCAAATAACAAAATGGAATAAGATGGCTTCAAAAAAATTAAACTCATAATCATAGCAAATATACAACCATTGTATAGGACTTTATAATATATGATACATTTGGGTGTGAGGTAAATTCAGTGAAAATATATCAGGTGGTAAGCAGAAAGATATAAGAAGAATACAGAATAAATAAAATCCCTTGAAGACTCACCTTTTCCTATTTTCTAATTTTATCAAAGTCTTAATGATCTGTACAAATTTGATCCCCCCATACCTCTCAACATTTCTTCGGTGAGTAGTTTCCATCTTCATATGATCTGGTCCAGGTTTTTTGTCCCTTTATTCAAGATGTGTCCTGATTGCACTGACATGACTCACGGTGATGCAGGATTTTTCTTCTCAGTCACTTTGCAAGCCAGGGAGTCCTGGACAGTGGTGCCCAACTTGGGCCCAGCTCGGGCATACTACCATGCTCCAGCTCACCTGTTATAGCTTGTACTTGCACTCAGTGGCTCCTGAGCTCTTGTACCGTGCCCAAGAAGAATGAGGATATGCAAGACTTTGAAGGGTGAAGAAGACAGAGAAGAATCTTTCCCAGCAATAAAAATGGCTTTCAGCAGAGAGGAGATGGGGGAAGGGTGGAATGGTTCCCCTACCCAAAGGCAGGAAAGTCCCTTCTTGTGTGGCTGGGTCTGGGGCCATTTATGGACTAAGAATGGGGAGTGCATGCTGATTGGTTTGTGAGTATGCAAAAAAAGTTAAAGAAAAGACATCACTCAAAGGTGGGCACAACAGTGTAGAAATACCAATTATGAATGGGTACGGATATGTAAAATAGGTGAAGGGTGAGGACCAATCAGAGGAGATCATCCAAACAGGAAGAAAAGTTCTCAGTCTGGTCTGAGGATTTAACTTGCTGCTTGGCTTTCAGACTTTTTACTGTCTTCAGCTTGGAGGTAGGGGTTTTACCAGGGAACTGCCCCTATTTGCCTAGGCATTTGGCTGCCCTCTACTGTTCTCAAGGTAGCCTGTGGCCACTTTCTAGAGAGGAAGATTGACTTCTTCACTAGCCTTGCTTTTAGCCACCATTTATCACCTGTAGGGAGAGTGAATTGTAGGTACCTGTTTTTCTTTTACCTAGGCCTGAAATACAATATGAAGCAGTGTTTACCAGGAATGTCTCTCTTAAGAATAGGAGGAAGAATGGAAAGTTGCATTATGGATTTTATAAAAGTCTTGATCAATGCAGCCAGAATAAGCAAGAAATTACAAATGAATGTAAACTTCGAAATAAATGACTTGTATTTCTGTTGAAAGACGTTGCTGCACAAACAGGATACAAATACCCTGGAGAATCAGAAAAAGACCTCAGATCTTTTTCTAGAGAGATCACCAGGAATGATAGTGCCTAAAGGTTAATTCATGCAGAAGGGTTGGAAAACATAGCATTTTGTAATGTCAGTTCGATTATGTCATAAACTGAGCAATGTCAAAATATAACATAATCAAATAAAAACTCGAAGCTTGAAATTATTTAAATAGTTCCTCAACTCTAAATCATTCTAAAATGTCTCACTAATTATGTTACTCTCATGGGTTTTCTTTTTTTTTTTTTTTAAGTGCCAAAATCTATTCATTTCAAAGCATTCTGTAAGAAGGTACAAAATGATCCTTTGACCTCATTTAACATATGGAGAATCTGAATCCCCAGAAAAGCTAAATGATTTTATCGAACCCCAACAAAAGGTGAAAAGAGGAAGCCAAGGCAATTTTAGGGTTTGACTTCCTTCTACCATATTAAAAAGTTAATGTGGTAATAAGATTAAGAAATTTCCACAAGTATACCGGGAAGACACATCCTGAATTGTTTTAGCTTCATGATGCCCCATTGCAGTCATAATCTTATTTTCTACGCCCAAAGCTTTTTCTCATCCATTTTGAGATGCATTCACTCTTAAAGAAACATTGAGTTCGGGCACAGTGGCTCATGCCTGTAATCTCAGCACTTTCGGAGGCCAAGGTGGGCAGATCACCTGAGGTCAGGAGTTCAAGACCAGCCTGGCCAACATGGCAAAACTCTGTCTCTACTAAAAATACAAAAATTAGCAAGGTGTGGTGACAGGTGCCTGTAATCCCAGTTACTCCGGAGGCTAAGGCTGGAGAATTGCTTGAATCCAGGAGGCAGAGGTTGCAGTGAGCCGAAATCATGCCACTGCACTCCAGCCTGGGTGACAGAGTGAGACTCCATCTCAAAAAAAAAGAAGCAATATTGAGAAAATATATTTTTCCAAAAGTAAATAACTTTTAAACTTTTGGAGTGTTAATGCCCTATTATTAGTTTTAGTGACACTCTACACCCTCTTAAAATCTTGCATAGATGGCATTTTTATAAAGTTATCTGTCATCTTCTTGCTAGGAATCTAGGATTAAGCAAAAATATTCTACAGGTTAAATTATTTTCCCCAAGGGTGTAATAACAAATTTATTAATTCATTGTCTATCTCTCTCTCTTCCTTACCTCCTCCCAACTACTTTCATTTAACTATTATTCTTGTACTCAACTACTTGATGTCATAATTGTGAACATTTTGTTTTTAAGCTTGAAGTAAATTGATGTTAGCAGTATTTTGGATGAGAGGCAGTATTGAATAGTGGTTAATTACACACTCTGTGGAGTCAGACTGCTTACATTTAATTTCCTGTTTCCCCACTCATTAGCTGAGTAACATAAGCAACTCTAGCACAAGCAAGACCATTCTTTGTCCCAGTCTCATCATCTATAAATGAATATACGAATAGTAACAACCTCACAGAATTGTGTTCAAGATTTAATCAGTTAAGTTACAGAAAGAATTTAGAACTGTGCCTGGCGTGTCATTGTGTGTTAGCTATTACTATTTCTATTCCTCTAATGCATTGCTTTCTAGAATGGTTAGGAGCTGATCTGAAGTTCAGAACTACTATGGTCATCATATATTTTCAAGTCATTCACAGAATGATGTCTACCAGATTCTAACCCAGAAAAGTTTGACACTTTGACACATAGATTCTCTGGCAACCAGTGGCATGTGCGTGGTCTTGGCTCATCGGAGGACCCCTTGTTGATTTTGCATCTGGACTTAGTGGGCCAACATTGTGTGATGTAGAAGGTGTCACTGAAGTCCACAGGAGATCCTGCCATCTTAGGAAAATGTCAGGGCTTATTGTTCCTGTGAGGGAGCAGATGCAGAGACCAAATGACTTAACTCTTTCAAGAGAGTAATATCCTAGTTTAGATTCTGTCTTGGAATATGAACTGTCCTGAGCTACAAGCAACCAAGTAAAATAGTATTATCAGCAAAGGTTTACTGCCTTATTGCCCCTTCTCTCCTCATCTCTTCTCAATGATAACAAGCTTAGCTTTCTCCATAAAGCACCAGGATTACGGGATTTTGTTATCCCCATAAGCATGTCTGTACTGGATGCTTTGAAGTTTCTTCTAAATTATTGTTTTAAAATACTTATGTTCTGAAACCACGGTAGAAAACAACTTCTGTTTAATTTTTACCCAATACCCATTAACAGGCTATACAGAAAAAAAAAAAACTGTCCATGTGTTAGAAATATGCTGTCACCATTGATGAAATTCCAGAGTATTATATAAAGATTTTATCATCTAGAGCTCTGCAAAAATACAGATTTTTTTTTAAAGTTTTGAAAAATGTAGTATCTTTTATAATATTCAAAATAATCTAATAAAAGTTTCCTATACATGTAAAACTCAATGATATATGAAATTTGCACTCCATGTCATGTTGTTACACACATGAAAACAATATATATTAATAATTGTGAACAAAAAATGATATTGTATACACACAGTGTTACAAGAGAACTCTCTCCCGCTATCAGTTTGGTGAATAGTACCCTGTGCTGTTTTTAAACTTAGGGCACAAACTCAATAATATTTAAGCTTGAGTTTTCCTATCTCTAATACGAACTGCCTGGAATAATGCAAATGCTTAATAAATGCTTTTGAAATAAATGAATAAATATCTAGGTCTTAATGTATATCTACATATATATAGTGCTATATATGTATGTGTGTGCATATGTTTGGTGTTGTACAGCATATATATATATATATACACACACACATATAGCACCATATATATATATATATATGGAGCACTATTTCTTAAAACATTTAATGTCCTTGGCCGGGCACGGTGACTCATGCCTTATTGGAAGACCAGCTCCCAATGTATCAACATGGATTCAAGATCTCTCAAAGCAATTGAATGGTCGGTGAAAAAGTAAAAAAAGGCAAAGAAACAATTTTCCTTAAAACTGGGCCCAGGGGTGACACCACATAATGCTGCTTTGTGGATGTCTAAACTTGTCCTGAAAACCTCCATTTTTCTATTAGGGCTACAGTTAACATGCCTTTCCTGGGAAAGGAATCTGGGCAATAAGCCTCTCCATTACACGAACGTTTATAGGCTCTCTGCAACAAGAAGCTTACTGTGTGCTGTTATCTCTCTCTGGCAGTCAGGCTATGTGGTTTGTCTTTTACACAGAGTTCATGTTTTTACAAAAACAGCTCAGCAGAGACAAAGTTACAAGCTACATTTTAACTTTTCACACTATTCTTTGTGTCCCCAGGTATGATTAGTATAGAGTATAACAAGTATGTAAAGCAAATAACTCATCTCAGGCAAACTTAAGTTTAAGATGTCTCAGATTTCGCCAGTCCTTCCAGAAGTCTGGGGCTGCTTGGTTACCACCAAGGGGTCTGGCAGGTTCCCAGCAATGCCTGTAATCTCAGCACTTTGGAAGTCCAAGGGGGGTGGATCATGAGGTCAGGAGTTCAAGACCAGCCTGGCCAACATGGTGAAACCCCATCTCATTTAAAAATAAAAAAAAAAATTACCCAGGCATGGTGGCAAGTGCCTGTAATCCCAGCTACTCGGGAGGCTGAGGCAGAAAATTGCTCGAACACGAGAGGTGGAGTTTGCAGTGAGCCGAGATCATACCACTGCACTCCAGACTGGGTGACAGAGCAAGACTCCGTCTCAAAAAAAAAAAAAAATTAATGCCCTCTTACAAATTGTAAGCAATGTTTATATTAGAAGAATGTCCTTGAAGACATTTCTCTTGAAATCAAAAACAAGTACTATCCTTAGTTATAATTTCAGGTGATTATGTAGTAGGTTACCTAAAACCTACTTTCTCAAGCAGATGATAGGTAAACAAAAATCATTCTTTCTTAAGTCTACAGTCAATTCTTATTTCTAAGAAATTAAAAAAGTCTAAAATAAAATAAATTGGAAGGACAAGGGAGATAGCATAAATATGTGCTAAAAGTTAGCTTGCAATGTTTAAAAAAAAGTGTTGTCATAATCTTCTTTTAAAAAATGATTTGAAACATTTTTACTAATGTCAAGGTTTCCAGGGAAGGATCTCACAAATATGTTGGTTTAGATAAAAAGAAGAAGAATCACTAGATAAATAATTTGTATCTATAATACATACTGATTTGTTGTTTTAAAATGTACCAGTAAAGCAAGGGAACTGATTTGACCTTAAAGAGATACTGTAATTATTTCTAGCAAATCCCTTTATCCTATTTGAAAGAGCTATATTGTATTGCATTCTAAAAAACAAATAAACATTTAAATCCTGTAATCAAAGCCCAACATAATAATAACTGAAAGATAATTTATGAAGAACCATTGTAAATTAATCTCTCTCACCTCAAAGATACGTGTGAACAGAATGAGTAAGAAAAGGAGCCGGAAGGAAAAGGAGTCTGTAAATTGTGACTTCCATATGCTGATAAAAGTTTAATTAATTTGAAACACAATCTGTTAGAAAAAAAATGTTTTAGGTTTTTTTGATGGTTAAGATGCTTTCTTTTAAAATTCATTATTTTAAAAAGTTATGTAACCAAGTGTTCCCCATTTTTGGACAATTGCCACCAGTGGCCTGGGCCACATTTTAACTTTTGGAAACTAAGTGGTTTATCTGCAGTGTTTATGTCAAACTATTGGAGGGTTGATGTCTGCTTCAAGATGTAAGGCAGAGAAAGAAGGGAAGAGTGGTTATCAAGTTACTCTTTACCATCAACTAAAGCAGTGTTCGCCATGTCATCAAATAAATGTTGGAATCACTTAAGAAGTTTTTTAAATTACAGAATATTGAGTGCCATCCCCAAAATTCTTATTGAATTGATGTGAGCATGGCCTGGGCATCAAAAACCTTAAAAGTTATTCCAAGTAGGCCAGGCACAGTAGCTCATGCCTATAATCCCAGCACTTTAGAAGGCCGAGGCAGGCAGATTACCTGAGGTTGTGCATTCAAGACCAGTCTGACCAACATAGAGAAACCTAGTCTCTACTAAAAATACAAAATTAGCTGGTTATGGTGGTGCATGCCTATAATCTCAACTACTTCGGAGGCTGAGGCAGGAGAGTTGCTTGAACCCAGGAGGCAGAGGTTGCAGTGAGCTGAAATCGGGACATTGCCCTCCAGCCTGGGCAACAAGAGTGAAACTCCATCTCAAAAAAAAAAAAAAAAAAAAGTTACCCCAAGTAATTCTAGTGTGTGCAACTAATTTTGAGAACCACTGGTCCAAAGGGAATAGGAAGAAAAATATAAGGAATGTTTAAAAGTCCTGGAAAAAAAAAAGACTCAATTCAATTATATTATTTGTTTGGTCTCTCTTACATTAGCAAAGGCCAGAATTTTTGTTTATTATGCTCATTTGGAACCTAAGGCCTCAGATAAAATTGCATTAAAAACAATGTTTACGGCCGGGCATGGTGGCTCACGCCTGTAATCTCAGCACTTTGGGAGGCCAAGGCAAGTAGAGCACGAGGTCAGGAGATTGAGACCATTCTGGCTAACACAGTGAAAACCAGTCTCTACTAAAAATACAAAAAATAGCTAGGCGTAGTGGCACTCACCTGTAATCCCAGCTACTTAGGGTAGTGGGGGCAGGAGAATCGCTTGAACCCTGGAGGCTGAGGTTGCTGTGTGCAGAGATTGTGCCGCTACACTCCAGTTCGGGCGACAGAGCGATACTCTGTCTCAAAAACAAAAACAAAAAATCCCAACAACAAAAAGGAACAAAACAATGTTTACAATGCCTTATTAATATGATTTATTCAATTTTATTCAATTCAATTGAATAAATCATTACTAAATCACCTATTATCTGTCCTAATGTTTTAGGACATTGAAAGTTGGATAAGATCTGATCTGCTTTCTCAAATAGCATGCAAACAAGGGGAACAATAGCTAGGTCAACTAGAGTCAGATGCTACAAATAAATCAGACCTAGTCAAGAGTCTAATAGCTTCTTGAATAACAAAAGCATATCCCACAGTTCTGATGCCAAAGCAAAAAAAAAAAAACAAAAACAATTTCAAAAACAGCATTAGCCCATAGACATATAACACTGCATGTGATTGGGCCTAAGAAAGTAGAGAAATTAGTCATTAGCTGATGAACTAAGATATGCATTGTTTACCAGGTTGGGAGTCTAAGGGGCTGTCTTGCTTTCAGTCATGGAATTTGAGATCTGAAATAGTCAGAAGTTTCAGCATTCCGCTGGCTTACCTGTGAAAGTGCTTTCTAGGATCAGATTATATTTTTTAAAATTTCAGTCAAGAGCATAATTTTGCATAATCAATTAAATAATTTTTTTTTAGATTTGCCTTGAGCTTATCAAATGAATGTTATACAGTAAAATCTGGCTCAGAATCTCAGTATGAATTATTTTTTATGTGTAACGAAGACACACTTGCACACACTGTGTGTGTGTGTGTGCATGTGTGTGTTTATATGCTGCAAGTTAGCTTGTACAGTGACACTATACATAGTGACAGAAGTCAAATCTGTAATTGTATGAGTCTGGGGTAGTATGGAGATATGGAATGTAGGATTATAAAAGGACACTAGTAAACTTGGGAAATACGAATATGTTTACTATCCTGACTATAATGATGACTTCACAAGTATATACATATTTCAAAACTTAGAATATTGTACACTTGACGTATATACAGTTTATTATGTCTATTCTACATCCATAAAACTTTTTTAAATTGGGGGCTAGGAATTGACTGGTTTTGTTCATTATCATGAAACTCCTTACTTCCCTGATATAATAGGGATATTCTCTACATTACTTTTTACATTTAAAACTTTAATCCATTTGGGAGTATGTTTGGAGTATGTGAATGGTAACTTCAATAATATTATTGTTTTTTATTAAAACCAGTTCTGTCAATTTATTATTTTTAAATACACTTTTCCCTATTGATTTGCCATGTTTTCCCTATTCTATGTCTGAGTCCTACATCTGTTTCTGTGCTCTTAATTCTATTTGGTTGCTCTATTTTTTCTCTCTTCACTTGTATTACACTGTTTGGATTGCTATAGATTTACAGTGAGTCTTTTTATTTGTTAAAACAAGCACCCTCTTCCCATTCTATTTGAATATTGTCTTTGCTATTCTTAGAGACCTTTGATCTTCTGTGTGAATGTTAGAATTTGTGTAAACAAATTCACATCTCACATTGAATTTTAGGAAAATTGTGTTGGCTATGCTGCTGAAAATTACCATGATAGCATTGATGCAAGACACGTGAGTCCCCAAATTGAGGCTTACCCTATGAGGGTTCTTAGCTTTGCCCAGGAAAGAATTCAAGGGTGAAAGCAGTGGTGTTCAAAAGCAATCTTTTATTGGACTGGAGCTGCTCCATGCATGGCAGGGCTAACTCATAGGCAGTGTGCCCAGGGTCTGGCAATGTATGATTTCTTGGCAACTGTTTTTATGCTCATGTAAACTCACTTTCAGTTACAAGCAAATTGAGGGGAAGGTTATGTAGAACTTTCCAGAAAAGGGGCAGTAACTTCTGGGTCATTGCCATGGAAAGGGGTGGTGACTTCCGGGTTGCTGTCATGGCATTTGTAAACTGTCATGGCACCGGTGGGAGGATCTTATGTTCATGAGCAATGATGGCAGCTAGGGATTACCTTTGCAGATCACCATCTGCTGGTTCCTGCTGACTTTTTCACTTTAACCTATCTGGACCAGATCCTATATTGGTCAGTGGGATTGTGACCAGAAAACAAGTTCTGCTAATCTCCTACATCAGCATGAGAGAGTCGCCCTTTTCAATACTTGTAATAATTTCTTAGAGTTGAAATACGTAAAAACTTGCCAATTCTGTGCAATATATGTAATTGAATGTGTATCAAACACAAAAGTAGCTCTGATTTTTCTATAGATCATGGATAAGGGTGGCAAAAATTCCAGCAAAGAACAACAAAAGCAACAATGGCTAGAATGTGCAACAACACGACTCATTCGTTATTGATGAAAATGCAAAATGGTAAAGCCATTTTTAGAAGACAGTTTCTTGCAAAACTAAACATCTTCTTACCATATGATCTATGATCTAGCAATCACACCCCTTGGTATTTACTCAAAGGTGTTGAAATTTGTATTCATACAAAAACATGCATACAGATATTTATAGAAGTTTTATTCATAGTTGCCAAAACTGAGAAGCAACCAAAATATACTTCAGTGGGTGAATGGATAAATAAACCATGGTACATCCAGACAATGGAATATTATTCAGCAATAAAAAGAGATGAGTCATCTCTTGTTTTAGGCCACAAAAAGACATGGAGAGAGCTTAAATGCGTACTACTAAGTGAAAAAAGCCAATCTAAAAAAGCTACATATGGTATGACTCTGACTATACAATATTCTGAGAAAATCAAAATAATGAAGACAGTAAAAAATCGGTGGTTGCCAGGGCATACTGGGGAGGGAGGGATGAATAGGTGGAGCACACAGGATTTTCAGGGTAGTGAAACTATTCTGTATGATACTTTAATAGTGGATATGTGTCATACATTTGTCCAAAGCCATAGACTGTACACCACAAGTAAACCCTAATGTAAATTATGGCCTTTGGGTGATAACAGTATGTTAGTATAGGTTCACTGATTGTAACAAATGTACCACTCTGGTGTGGGATGTTGTTAATGGGGCAAGCTATGCCTGTGTGGAAGCAGGGAATCTATGGAGATTCTCTGCATTCTCCGTTTTGCTGTGGATATAACATTCCTCTAAAAAATAGTCTATTTAAAACAATAAACACAACAAAACACTTTCTGAGCTTTGTCAAGGGTGAGAAGACATTGGAAAATTTTATTTCATATGCAACTCCAAAATGGGTGTTTTTGAAACTGTCAGAGAAAAAATGAGATTTTTTGCTGATTAAGATTATCGTTTGTCTATGAAAGGTTTTTTTCATATAATATTTGGCTTTTGATGCACAAATCAGCACTCTTTCACATCTTTATCGAAATCATCAATATAAAAGAGCTATTAGACCTGGCTCTATGGCATTTGTTCTTGTCTCATAAGAGAACTGCCAAAGGGAACAGAGGGGTAAGGAAGGATGAGAATCTGTGTCTGGAAAACCACTCCAACTGCTGATCAGTGTCATGGGAAACAGCTCAGAAAATCACAGCCTTGCTTCTCCATCAACTGTTCACTCTATGAAGGGATTTAAATATTCTGGCTCTGAAAATGAATGCTTTTTTCCTCCTTAAACAGAAAGTGCAAAGAATGACATAATCAGAGTCCTCAAGAGTAATTTAAAAATTGTCATGTCTAAATGAGTAAACTTGTCAACAAATAGCTTTATAAATTTGTTTCATTAGGCAGAAATGAAAAAGCAGATTCCACTCTAGAGCACAGAAAGTTTTGACTGTGGTTTTGTAAGACCTGATGACAATATTCTAAACTCTAAGGTAAGATGTGCTCTGCCAGCACCCTGGCAAGCAGGCTGTTGACAAGTAAAACAGATTTAAGTAGAGCAATGTCTATGGGGTCTTCTGCACTAGTTCTCCGTCCATCAGATAAAGATGTGCATGGGAACAAGTGCACTTCTCTATCACCACTGCTTTCACTACTAAAGAGGCAGCAAACCCTGTTTATGGTAGCCAAGAGCACAGACATTACAGTCAGGCAGGCTGGGCTCAAATTCCAGCTCTGATATTTACCATCAGAAAGACTTGGCCACATTGCTTAACTACTTTGTTTTCTTATCTGTAAGACACAGAATCTATATCAAAGTATTATTATAAAAGTTAATATAAAGATTAAATAAGTTAATACATGTAAAGTGCTTAAAGCAGAGTTTAAAATTATGACAATTTTGGACTGGACATTTTTTGCAATTATAACTTATTGGTGAAATTGCAAGTCATATAAGACCAAAAGGTCCGGCCAGCCGTGGTGGTGGCTCATGCCTGTAATCCCAGCTCTTTGGGAAGCCGAGTCAGGTGGATTGTCTGAGGTCAGGAGTTCAAAACTAGCCTGGCCAACATAGTGAAACCCCATCTCTACAAAAATGCAAAAATTAGCCAGATGTGGTGGTGGGCGCCTGTAATCCCAGCTATTCAGGAGGCTGAGGAAGGAGAATCGCTTGAAGCCGGGAGGTGGAGGTTGCAGTGAGCCAAGATTGGGCCATTGCTCTCCAGCCTGGGCAACAGGATTGAAACTCAATCTCAAAAAAAAAAGACCGAAAGTTCCTTATGTTGTAAGATGAAAACAAAATACAATGTACATATTTTAATAGTTTCATATAGCAATTCTCACTTTCTCATTATGAGTAATCTTGGTGGTGACAAAGACCTGTTTATTCATTGACTTATTGTTTGTTCAGCAGTTCATTAGTTGCTTAAAGCCTAATATATGCCAGTCATCGTGTCATGATTTGATGATCCAAAGGCATATCAAACACAGAAGACATGCAAAAGACATGCAAATAAATTAATTGTGACAATATAATGGGAAGAATTATTGCAAGGGGGGTCATGGGAAATCTTCACAGGGGAAGTGACATTTGATCTGGATTTTGAGCCATGAGTAGGAATTTGCAGATGTAAAAGGGAAGAAGGCTCCTGTACAAAGAGGATAGTGTGCTACAAGATTCAAGGATAAGAGTGGGCTTTACCCAGGGCACAGAGAAACCTTTCATGTCCTGGGAGGCAAAGCTTTGTGTTGAGAAGCATGCAGGAAAAAGGAGGTTGCAAAGGCAGGTTAGAACCTCATAGTGAAGAATTTAACCAGAAAGTATGGACTAGATTCCGTAGAAAAAGTAGAGTCAAGAGTCCTTCAATTATGAAATACCTCCACTCCATAGACTGCATTAGTTTTCTATTAGTCCAAAAAAATTACCAAAGACTCGGCAGCTTAACATGAATTTATTATCTTACCATGTCCATGGGGCAGAAATACAGCATATATTTGCTGGATCCTTTGCTCTAGGTGTCACAAGGCTCAAATCAACGTGTTAACTGAGTGCATCTTCACATAAGGTTCAAGTAGGGAAAGATCTACTTTCTTGCTCTCTAAGGCTGTTGGCAAAACTCATTTCTTGTGATGTGTGACTGTGATGTTTTCTTGCTAGCTGTTGGCTAGAAACACTCCAAGCTCCTAGAGACCGTTCTCGGGTTCTTGCCATATGTTCCTCTTCATAAGCCCACTCACATCATAGCAACTTAATTCAAGGACAGCAGCAGAATCTTTACCATGATTTGAGTCTTTTTCTTCAAGGAACAGCTCAGTTCTTTTTAAAGTCTTACTTGCTCAGATCAGGCTTGTTTTGGACAATCTCATTTTTTGATTTTCTCAAAGTGAACTGATTTGGGACCTTAATTATATACATAAAATTCTTTCAAATTTATAGGTAACATAACCTAAGGAAGTGACCATCCCATCATATTCATAGGTTCTACACTCATCCAAAGTGAATGGAGGACACAGGGCATGTAAATCAGGGTTGAGAAACACAGGAGCCATCTTAGAATTCAGCCTATCGCATAGACTTTCTCCTTTGTGGGTTAATGGGCTGACTTTGATCTCTGTAATGTCTTCCCCAAAGACTTAAGACTCTAAAATCATCATCTTTTTTTTTTCCTCAACCCTTTTCCACAGATTTTCATCATGTCAAATGGACTATGTGCTAGATTTATTTGACCTTGGAGTAAATCTTATTTTTTCAGGAGGGACTAGCTGTAACTAGGCCTGGGTATCTATTAACAAAGTTATTTTCCAGTCATGTCAGGCATAGACTATTATGTATATTGGAAATGATTTGCTAGTTGAAAGCACATTTAAAAAAGGAACTCAAAACACAAAAGCAAAAACTTAAATAACTCTTAATATGCTTAGTGAATCAAATAGTTTTAAATTCCCCCATTAGGAACATTTATCATTTGTGCATGAAGCAAACATATCAATGAATTTTCCCAAAGACTGGAAAACAGTAAGATGTGTCTAAATATTTATAAGCTGAAGCTGTTGAGAAAATAGCTCAACTCTTTAGCAGCATTTATTCTTGACCTGACCTAAGCCCAGGCACAGAATTTAAGGCAGGGACAAGCTCTATTGTCCTGAAATCAATAAAAATGTTGTGGAGACGGTTTCACCCAAAGGCAATGGAAGGAAAATAATCAACTTCCTTCAGTTTCTCTCTGTGTCTTTCTTGTTGCTTTTGAAGGGATCTATGATGTGGGAGTAATTAAACATTCTCAAAGAATACAAAGGAACAGACTAAGCCTTGGTGATGTGAGAGAACTTCAGCGAACAAGGCAGACAATTAAATATGTCGATGGGACACTGCATAGCTTCTAATAACTAGCCCGTAGGAAACACTGTGTTAAAAAAAAGCAAAAAAGAAGAGGTCATCATTTGTGAATAACTTCTTAGAAGAGAGAACAAATTTGAGATTACAAAACTGTTCTAAGTTTTATCAGTCAGAGATGGCCTGTTCTTTTCAATTAATCACCCCTTATCATAATTTTTTTTCTATTCATTTTTCTTCAAGTGGGCTATAAAGCTTTATGTTTTCCTCCTGGTTGTGTGGGCTTGAATTTCATGTCAGGGAATCTGGTTTGAAAGAATATAGAATAATCATACCTTTAACATGTCACTATCTTATAGTTTTCTCCCCTTGCTGGACCAAGGGCCACAAGCAAGGGACAGGAATGTGATTAGTACCTCCCTACCCCATGCTACTTTCTCACATGTCCAAGCAAAGCATGACATATTTAACCAGCACATAGTATGTTATGATGCTAAACTCCTAATATTTCAGAATCAGATACTCATGTTTTGTATCCAATCTTTGATATATATTGATTGTATAACTATACCAAAGTAATAAATATTTCTATTTTTTTCTTTTAATTTTTTGAATTTCAAAGCTCTTTATTTTTAAAAAGATTTTAAATCTAATTTCTGCCCCTTTCCACATTGTTATATATATAAAACATGTGTTATATATAACATATAAACATGTCTGTGTGTGTCAGAAATTTGATGCAATTTATATTGTATATATATTTATACATATATATTAACTTTTTTACCTTTTATGTTCAGGTGTACATGTGCAGGTTTATTATATAGGTACACTGTATGTCACAGGGGTTTAGTATCATATTATTTTATCACCCAGATAATAAGCATAATATCTGATAGGTAGTTTCTCAATTTTCACCCCCCTCCCACCCTCCAACTTCATCTACGCTCCAGTGTTTGTCACTTCTTCCTTCGTGTCCATGTGTACCCAGTGTTTAACTCCCACTTATAAGTGAGAACATGTATTATTTGCTTGTCTGTACCTGCATTCATTTGCTTAGGATAATGGCCCTCAGCTCCTTCATATTGCTGCGAAGAACATGATCTTGGTCTTTTATATGGCTGTTTTAGTATTCCACAGTGTATATGAACCACATTTTCTTTGTCTAGTCTGCTTTGAATAGACATGTAGACATGATGTAGATATGTAGACTGATTTCATGTCTTTACTATTGTGAACAGTGCTGCAGTGAGCATGGGCATGCATGAGTCCTTGTGGTAAAACAATTTATATATTCCTTTGGGTAAGATACAGTTTGGCTCTGCGTCCCCATCCAAATCTCATATCAAATTATAATACCCTTGTGTCAAGGGAAGGACTTGGTGGAAAGTGATTGGATCATGGAGGCAGTTTCCACCATGTTTTTCTCATAATGATGAGTGAGTTCTCAAGGTATCTGTTGGTTTTAGAGTTTTTGTCACTTCCTCCTTCTCTGTCTCTCCTGCCTCCTTGTGAAGAAGGTGCCTGCTTCTCCTTCACCTTTTACAGTGATTGTAAGATTCTTTAGGTCTCCCCAGGGATGGGGAACTGTGAGTCAATTAAATTTCTTTTGCTTATAAATTACCCAGTTTCAGGAAGTTCTTTATAGCAGTGTCAAAATGGACTAATACAGAAAATTGGTACTGAGAGTGGGGTACTGCTATAAAGATATCTGGAAATTGGAAGCAACTTTGGAACTTTGGAATGGGCAGAGGTAGGAACAGTTCAGAGGGCTCAGAAGAAGACAGGAAGATGTGGGAAACGTTAACAGTGGAGGGTGTCCATGTTTTTGGCATCGTGAACAAAGAATTGGACAAAACACACAAACAAAGCAAGGAAGGAATGAAGGGCTTTATTGAAAATGAAAGTACACTCCAAGTGTAGAGCAGGCCTGAGCAGGGCTCAAAAGACCCCATTCCAGAATTGTTGGGAGTTTAAATACCCTCAAAGGATTCCATTGGTTACTTTGAGTATGCCCTATGTAAATGGAGAGAATGAAGTAAAGTTACACAGTCATTTATGCCCTGTGAGAGGATATTTCCTGTTATGGCTGAAGTATCATTTAGCCTTATGTTCCTTGCCTCCAGACCCTATTTTCCTGCCTCAGGAATGACTGGGACTTCCTAGAGCTTTGTTGAATGGTTTTGACCAAAATGCTGATAGTGATAGGACATTGAAATCCAGGGTGAGTTGACTCAGATGGAGATGAGGAACTTAATGGGAACTAGAAGAAAGATCACTCTTACTATGCTTTTGCAAGGGGATTGGTGGCATTTTGCCCTTGCCCTACAGATCTGTGTAACTTTGAACTTAAGAGAGGTAATTTAGGGTAACTTGTGGAAGAAATTTGTAAGCAGCAAAGCATTCAAGAGGTAACCCAGCCTGGCTTTTTCTGAAAGTGTACAGTCATAAGCATTCATAAAGAGATGATCTGAAAATAGAACTTATGTTTAAAAGGGAAGCAGAACATGAAATTTTGGCAAATTTGCAGTCTGAACATGCAGTAGAAAAAGAAACCCCATTTTCTGGGACTAAATTCAAGCCAGCTACAGAAATTTGCATAACTAATGAGGAGCCAAATGTTAATAGCCAAGCTATGGGGAAAATGCCCCTAGGGCATTTCAGAGATCTTCACAGTATCCCCTCCCATCACAGGCCTGGAGGCCTAGGAGGGAAAAATGATTCTGTGGGCTTAGCCCAGGGCCCCACTGCTCTGTGTAGCCTCAGGACATGGTGCCCTGCATCCCAGGTGCTGTAGCTCCAACCATGGCTAAAAGGGGCCAAGGTACAGCTTGCTGTGGCTTCAGAGGATACAAGCCCCAAGCCTTGGTGACTTCCATGTGGTGTTGAGCTTGCAGGTGCACAGAAGACAAGAGTTGAGCTTTGGGAGTCTTTACTCAGATTTTAGAAGCAGGGGCAAAGTCTGCTGCAGGGGCAAAGCCCTCATGGAGAACCTCCACTAGGACAATGTAGGGGGAAAATGTATGGTTGGAGCTCTCACACAGAGTCCCCACTGGGGCACTGCCTAGTGGAGCTGTGAGAAGAGGGCTGCCATCCTCTAGACCCCAGCATGGTAGATAGATACACCAATAGTTTGACTATGCCCCTGGGAAAGCTGCAGACATCAATGCCAGCACGTGAAAGCAGCTGCGGGGGCTGTACCCTGCAGAGCCACAGGGGCAAACCTGCCCAAGGCATTGGGAGCCCAATCCTTACATCGGCATGACTTGGATGTGAGACATGGAGTCAAATGAAATTACTTTGAAATTTTAAGATATCATGAATGCCCTGCTGGGTTTCAGACTTGCATGGGGCCTGTATCCCCTTTGTTGTGGCCAATTTCTCCCATTTAGAATGGGAATATTTACCTAATACCTGTACCCCCATTGCATCTTGGAAGTAACAAACTTGTTTTTGATTTTACAGGTTCATAGGCAAAAGGGTCTTGCCTTATCTCAAATGAGACTGGACTTGAGTTTTTTAGTTAATGCTGAAATGAGTTAAGACGGTAGAGGGACTAGGGAAGGCATGATTGGTTTTGAAATGTGAAAATGATATTGGAGGAGAGCAGGAGGGAGAGAAAAAAAATGAGATTTGGGTGGGCCCATGGTGGAATAATATGGTTTGGCTGCCACCCAAATCTCATTGCAAATTGTAATCCCCACATGTCCAAAAGGGACCTAGCAGGAGGTGATAGGATCATGGAAGCAATTTTCCCCATGCTGTTCTCATGACAGTGAGGGAGTTCTCATGAGATCTGATGGTTTAGAAGTGGCAGTTTCCCCTGTATTCTCTCTCCTGCTGCCTTGTGAAGAAGGTGCTTGCTTCCCCCTTCACCTTCCACCATATAAGTTTTCTGATGCCTCCCCAGTCATGCAGAACTGTGAGTCAATGAAACCTCTTTTGTTTGTAAATTATGCAGTTTGGGGGAGTTTTATAGCATTGTAAAAATGGACTAATATAGGGTATATATCTAGTAATGGGATTGCCAGGTGACATGGTACATCTGTTTTAAGTTCTTTGAGAAATTGCCATACTGCTTCCCACAATGGCTGAACCAATTTACATTCCCACCCACAGTGTATAAGTGTTTCCTTTCCTTCACATCTCAACAGCATCTGTTATTTTTTGACTTTTAAAAAATAGCCATTCTAACTGGTGTGAGACAGTATGTCATTGTGGTTTTGACTTTCATTTCACTAATGATTAGTGATATTGAACATTTTTTCATATGCCTGTTGGCCACATGCATGCCTTCTTTTGAAAAGTGTCTATTCATGTCCTTTGCCCACTTTTTAATGACATTGTTTTTTTTTGCTTGTTAATTTGTTTAAGTTCCTTATAGATTCTGGATATTATAGATTAGATGGATTCTATCATCTGGATTAGTTCCTTATAGATTCTGGATATTTCAAACACATACTTTGAAAATATATTCCCCCATTCTACAGATTGTTTCTTTACTCTGTTGATAGTGTCTAGTTTTGCAGAAGCTCTTTCATTTAATTAGGTCCCATTAGTCAAGTTTTTTGTTGTGGCAATTGCTTTTGTCATCTTTGTCATGAAGTCTTTGCCAGGGCCTATGTTCAGGATGGTATGTCCTAGGTTTGCTTCTAGGGCTTTTGTAGTTTTTGCTTTTAGATTTAAGTCTTTAATCCATCCTGAGTTGATTTTTGTATGATGTGAGAAAGGGGTCCAGTTCCAAATTACTGCATATGGCCAACCAGTTATCCCAGCACCATTTATTGGATTGAAAGCCAGTTCCCCATTGCTTATTCTTGTCAACTTTTCCAAAGATCAGATGGGTGTAGGTGTGCAGTATTATTTCTGGGCTCTCCATTCTGTTTCATTCGTCTATGTGTCTGTTTTAATGCCATAATCATATTGTTTTCATTATTGTAGCCTTGCATCATAGTTTGAAGTTTAGTAATGTAATGCCTCCAGCTTTATTCTTTTTGCTTAGGATTGTCTTGGCTTTGAGCTTTGTTGTTGTTGTCATTCCATATAAACTTTAGAATAGTTTTTCTTTTTTATAATTCTGTGAAAAATGTCATTGCGGTTTGATAGGAATAGCATTGAATCCATAAATTGATTTCAGCAGTATGGCCATTTTTACAATATTGAATCTTTCTATTCAAAACCATGGAATGTTTTCTATTTGTTTGTGTCATCTGTGATTAGCTTGAGCAGTGTTTTGTAATTCTCATTGTAGAGATCTTTTACCTCCCTGGTTAGCAATATTCCTGGATATTTGATTCTTTTTGTAGCTATTGTCAATATAATTGCATTCTTCATTTGGCTGTCAGTTTGGACATTGTTGGTGTATATAAATGCTACTAATTTTTGTACATTGATTTTGTACTCTGAAACTTTTCTAAAGTTGTTTACAAGAACAAGTAGCTTTTAAGCAGAGACTATGGCATTTTCTACATTATAAATTGTATAATCTGCAAACAGATAGTTTGACTTCATCTCTTCCTATTTGACTGCCTTTTATTTTTTCTCTTGCCTGATTGTTCTGGCTAGGACTTCCAGTAATACACTGAATAGAAATGGAGAAACTAGGTATACTTGTCTTATTCCAATTTTTAAGGGGAAAACTTTCAGGTTTTGCCCATTCAATATGATGTTAGCCGTGGGTTTGTCATAGGTGGCTGTTATTATTTTGAGGTATCTTCCTTCAATGCCTAGTTTTTTTTTTTAAGGGTTTTTAACATGAAGGGATGTTGAATTTTTTCAAAAGACTTTTCTACATCTATTGAGATAACCATGTAGTTTTTGTTTTTAGTTCTGTTTTTGTGATGAATGATATTTATTGATTTGTGTATGTTGACCCAACTTTATATCCTAGAGACAAAGCCTACTTGACTGTGGTGGATTTGGTTTGCTAATATTTTGTTGAGGATTTTTGCATCAATGTTCATCAAAGATATTGGCATTAAGTTTTATTTTTTTTTGTTGTGTCTTTGCCAGGTTTTGGCATCAGAGTGATGCTGGCCTCATAGAATGTGTTAGGGAGGAGTCTCTCCTCCTCAATTTCTTTGGAATAATATCAGTGGGAATGGTACCATCTCTTCTTTATACATCTGGTAGAATTAGGCTGTGAATCTCTGCTTCTGGGAATTTTTTGGTTGGTAGACATTTTGTTACTGATTCAATTTTTGAACTTGTTATTTGTCTTTTGGGGATTTCAATTTCTTTCTGGTTCAATTTTGGGAGGTTGTATGTTTCCAGGAATTTATCCATTTATTGTAGGCTCTATTGTTTGTGAGCATAAAGGTGATTTGTAATAGTCTCTGAGGATTTTTTTATTTTTGTGGAATCAGAAGTAACTTTTTTTTTGTCATTTCTGATTGTGTTTTTTTGGATCTTCTCTTTTCCTTTTTTATGATAAAGAAAAAAATATTAGCTACCAATAAACATAGCTACCATGTGTTTACTGGTGGGTAGGAGTCAACCAATCTTATTTATTCTTTCAAAGAACAAGCTTCTGTGTTTCTTTATGTTTCTGATAATTTTTCACATGTTAACTTCAGTTCATCTCTGAATTTGATTATGTCTTGTCTTCTGCTAGCTTTGGGGTTGGTTTGCTCATGATCCTCTACATGCAATGTTAGGTTGTTAATTTGAGATTTTTCTAACTTTTGACGTAAAATTTTAGCACTGTGAACTTTCCTCTTAACACTGCTTTAGCTGTAATTCAGAGATTTTGGTATATTGTATCTTTCATCTCAGTTTCTAACAATTTCTATATTTCTGCCTTAAATTCACTGGTTTCCCAAAAGTAATTAAGAGCAGGTTGTTTAATTTCCATGTAATTGTATGGTTTTGAGTAATCTTCTTAGTATTGATTTCTATTGTTATTGTACTATTATGCAAGAATGTGGTTGGTATAATTTCATTTCTTTCGAGTTTCCTGAGAATTGCTTATAGCAAATTGCATGATTGATTTTAATGTATGTGTTGTGTAGCAGTTAGAAGAATGTATATTCTGTTATGTTTGGGTGGAGATTCCTGTAGATTTCTGTTATGTCTGTTTGATCAAGTGTCAAGTTCACATCCTGAATATCTTTGTTATTTTTCTGCCTTGATGGTCTGTCTAATACTGCCAGTGAGGTGTTGAAGACTCCCCACTATTTTATGTGGTTATCTATGTATCTTTGTAGATCTCTAAGAACATGTTTTATAAATCTGGGTGCTACTATGTTGGGTACATGTGTATTTAGGATAGTTAGGTCTTCTTGTGTAATTGAACTCTTTACCATTATGTAATGCCCTCTTTGTCTTTTTTGATCATTTTAGCTTAACATCTGTTTTGTCTAAAATATATAGCATTACTTGCTTTTTTTTCATTTCTTATTTGCCTGGTAGATTTTTCTCCATCCATTTATTTTGAGCCTATGGGTGTTATTGCATGTGAGATGGGTCACTTGTCTTCAAAATCCATCCTTTTTGGGTCTTGCTTCTTTATCCAGCTTTCTACCCTGTGACTTTTAATTGAGGCATTTAGCCCATATGCATGTAAGATTGTTACTGATTTGTGTAGATTTAATCCTGTCTCTGTGTTGCTAACTGGTTATTATGCAGACTTAATTTTGTAGCTGATTTATAGTGTCATTTCATAGTACTAAAGTGCATTTTTGTGAGTAAGGCCAGTAATGGTCTTACATATCCATATTTAGGACTCCTTTTAGAGCCTCTTGTAAGGCAGGTCTGGTGAAAACAAATTGCTTTAACATATGCTTCTCTGAAAAGGATTCTATTTCTCCTTCACATAGGAAGCTTAGTTTGGCTGGATATGAAATTCTTGGTTGAAATTTCTTTTTTTTAAAGAATGCTGAATATAGTCCCACAATCTCTTTGGGCTTCTAGGGTTTTAACTGAAAGGTATATTTTTAGCCTGACTGGGTGTACTTTATAAGTGACCTGCACTTTATCTCCAGCTGCCTTTAATATTTTTTCTCTCATCTTGACCTAGGAGAATCTGATAACTATGTGTCATGGGAATGGTCATCTTGATTAGTATCTTGCAGGGTTCTCTGCATATTCTGAATTAGAACGTTGGCCCTTCTAGCAAGGTTGGGGGTATTATTATGAATGATATCCTCAAATACATTTTCCAGGTTGCCTGCTTTTTCTCTCTTTTAGGAACACCAATGAGTCATAAATTTGATTTCTACATAGTCCTATATGTTATGGAAGTTTTGTTCATTATTTTTTATTCTCTTTCTTATTTTTGTCTGACTGAATTAATTTAGAGACCTCTGAAGGTTAGAGTTTTAGAGTTCTGTGATACTTTCCTCAGCTTATTGTATTCTGCTCTTAATACTTGTGATTGTATTTCAAAATTCTTGTAGTGAGTTTTTCAGCTCTATCAGATCAGTTTAGTTCTTTCTTAAAATGGACATTTGTCTTTCGGCTCTTGTATCACTTTATTGCAGTCCTTAGTTTTCTTGGATTAGGCTTTGACTTTCTCCTGAATCTCAATGATATTCATTCATATCCATACTCTGAGTTCTATGTCTGTCATTTCAGCCTGGTTATGAACCATTGCTGGGAAATTAGTGTGGTTATTTGGAGGTAAGTAGACTCTGGCTTCTTCAGTTACTACAGTTCTTGCACTGATCCTATCTCATTTGGGTTTTTTTTGTTTTTGTTTTTTTTTAAGTAGAGATGAGGTTTTGCAATGTTTCCCAGGCTGGTTTTGAACTCCTGAACCAGGCAATCCACCTGCCTCAGCCTCCCAAAGTTTTGGGATCACAGGTGTGAGCCAACATGACTGGCCAATGAAGAGATTTTTTAAGAAATAAAAATCATAATAAAAAAATTAAGGCAATAAAAAAGAGTAGGTGATTTGTAAAAGAGCCATATAGAATATTTAGAAATAGAAAATATAGTTATTAAAATCAATGATCCAGTTTATGGCTTAAATATTAATTAGATACAACTGAACAAAGAGTCAGTGAACTGAAATACAGAGCTAAGGAAATTACTCAGAGTATACTGATGATTAAATTATGAAATGTGGCTGATATTCCTTCAATCTTTGAAGTTGCTGTCCTTTGGATGGGGTTTTGTGCTCCTTTGATATCCTTGGGGTTTTGATTGTGATAAAAGATGAGTTCAGTCAACTGTCTCCATTTGAAGAAGATTTTAGGAGGCCATGGCTTAGCTCAGCATTCTTGTGCTGTATGCTCTAACTTTTGGGGGCTGGTATTGTGCCCTAGCTTTATTCTCTGGACCCTCAATGTTTATTCCCTGTTCTGGAGGATGCAAGGTGTTCCTGATCTGCTGGCCACAACACTATGATGTGACATGCTGGCCAAAGTACTTTGTCAGGGTGGTGTCAGTGGAATACATGCTTTCTCACACATACTAACCACTGCATCGATGTGGTGGGGTGCACACATGTTGGCTGTGGCAGGGTACCAGTTGGAGTAGGTGGTGGCATTCCCATGTGCACTTGCACTGGTGGCCACAGTGGTGTTGCAGGGGCAGGGCACTGGTGGGGTTGGTGTGGTCAGTGATGGTGCACACTGTCACACAGTAAAAATTTCTAAGTGCCAATTCTGATCTATAATGCCTTATGTCCTAGGATTATTAAAGAGTTAAATAACATAGTACATCACAAATAACAAACCCTCATTAGTAATTATGTTCAGTACTATTATTATAATATCATCATTATGATTCTTTGCCCTCAGTTGGAAGAAGGAACACCTCCCCTCAATCATCTGCTATGAAATTTTCTTAATAACTTCCTATTTTATACGCTGCCATTTCACCTCCACAGCACTGATACAAACCACAAGTGTCAGAAAGAAAAGTTTAAATATAAAACCATCCTCTAAGGCAGGGCTATGAAGGTGGATAAATAGATTAACTCATCTATTCTTTCATTATGTTTAAAGAAAAAAAGTATTGAGCAAAATATATCTGAAGTGTTACAAAACTTAAGTACCTCTGATTTTTTACTTCATCTAAACAATTAATTAAAAATTCATAAAATGATTAGTAAATAGAACTTGGCATTTTCCAGGGAATGTTTTCCATGTTTCAGGAAGGAGAGTGCAATAAAGAATGGTAGGTCAGTGCCAAGGAAGGGTTATATCAGAATGAACAGAGAAGTACAAGCAAGGGTAGACAGGAATGAGCATTGCTCTGGGATTCTGTATTAGAAGGGTTCCTATAGGCACAAATTAGAGAATGAAGAATGTTGGCATCTATTATTGCTCAGGACACACTTGGGCTGACTTTGAATTCCTGGGGTTCTTCCTATTTGTTTACTGTGGAGTCTGCAGCATGAACCAGTAGTTCTCCCTCTTTGAAGAATGTTTATGCTTTATGTCCCAGTTCCATCTTTGCCCTCTGTTCAGAAAGCTCTCTGATCTCTCAGGCTCAGTAAGTGCAAAGGTTTCTATGTTCTTCTGCCAAGACAGTCCATTTCTGATGTCTGAAGTTTCTCGATTTCAGAGTGCATGGACATTTCTTTGTGGAGAGACATTCTTGCCCCATGCTGCCTCTGAGACCTTGGCCTTGGCAACCAAGATAATTGATACAAGGGAGCAGCCAAGCCTTCAGTGACATAACAATGACAGGGAAGTAGATTAGATGAATGTTACTGGTTTATCTTTTAAAGTTAAAAAAAAACTAAACACATTTTACCTGATACTTCTTTTTATATCAACTGTGATGAGTATGAGTTTCATTTTTTCTTTTTCTTTGAGAAAAATGATGTGGTTTTGAAAACATATAATTTATATGAGACTGAATTTCTACATTGTACTTAGAGATTTTATTTTAGTGTAAGGTAACGGTAACACACTTAACTTTTATTCCTGAATTTTTTTAACTCTAGGGCTCAATAAGCTGATATTTTAAAAACATTATTGATGTCTTATACCTAATTAATACCTTTAACTTTTAGAAAAAAAAAATCACTCCAGCATGGGCAACAAGTGATACTCTATCTCTACAAAAAAAAAAAAAAGTTTAAAAAATTAGGTAGATGTATTGGTGCATGCTTGGAGTCTTAGCTGCTCAGAAGGCTAAGGTGAGAGAATTGTTTGTTTAATTTCAGGAGTTTTAGGCTGCAGTGAGCTCTGATCAGGCCACTGCACTCCAATCTGAGTGGCAAGAGTGAGTCCTTGTCTCAAAAAAGAAAATGAAAGAAAAAGAATGAAGGAAAGAAGGCAAAAAGGAAAGAAAAATAAGAAGAAATCATTTACATTGCCTAATGGATTATTTTCTGGTACTTGTATGAGTCAACAAAATACATGAGTATCAGGTACCATGCTCAACTACTGTATGAAACTTTGTTTAATTCATCACCAAGACACCTGAAACAGTCTCCTGTTTTTTCTATCTACAATCTTGTTTGAAGACCAGAAATAACAGGATGCAGCAAGATTCAAAAATTACTTAAAAGTTTTTTTTTTTTTCCTTTTGGCAGTACTCACAGGTATTTTGGAATGCTGAGTGTCCAAATATTCCTGTTTTTGTCTGAATTCAAGTAAATCTATAGACAAGAAAAATGTTTTTTTTTTTAAAAAAAAGAAAGCATAATAATAATAAGGCATAAAATATAGTTTAAAAGAAATTTCTGTTAGTGGCTAAAATATTGGTCATTGAAAATGTATGGAGCAGAATTCTCAAGAAATTTTTTAAAATCTAATTTTTGGAAATCAGGAAACAATTTTTGGTTACCTTTTTGGAGGTCTCAAATCCAGCCCTGGGAAAGGCAGATGAGTGAATTGAGTTACACTTGTAGCAAGTGCTCTACCTTACTCTTCTCTGTTAGCTACATACATGTTCTATGTGATAAAGATTAGAGGCAACAGTATTTCAGGAGAAAAAAATAATAGCCAAAACTTGCTTTCAAATATAGCTATGTTTCCTCAATAACTTGCCAAAAATCTTAGATTTGCTGAAGGCAGTGTCATGTCTAAGAGAGTATGAAATGTTTCCCAATTGTACTGGGCCATTCTTACATTGTTATAAAGAAATACTTGAGACTGGGTAATTTATAAAGAAAATAGGTTTAATTCACTCACAGTTCTACAGGCTTTACAGGAAGCATGATGCTGGCATCCACTCAGCTTCTGGGGAAGCATCAGGAAGCTTATAATCACGGTGGAAGGAAAGGCAGAAGCAAGCAATTCACATGGTGAAAACAGGAGCAAGAGAAGAAGGATAGGTGCCACACACTTTTAAACAGCCATATCTCATGAGAACTCACTAACTATTGTTGAAGATAGCACCAAGTAATGAGGGATCTTCTTCCATGACCCAAACACTTCCTACCAGGCCCCACTTCCAACATTAGGGATTACATTTAAATATAAGATGTAAGCAGGGACAAATATACAAACGCTATTATTCCAAACCAGGACCCCCTCCAAATAGTATGTCCCTTTCACCTTGCAAAATGCAACCACGTCTTCCCAATAGTCCCTCAATGCCTTACCTCATTGCAGCATTAACACTAAAGTCCAAAGTCTCATCTGAGACAAGGCAAATTCCTTCCATCTATGAGCCTGTAAAATCAAAGGCAAGTAATTTACTTCCAAGATACAATGGAGGAAACAGGCATTGAGTAAACATTCCCATTTCAAAAGGGAGAAACAGCCAAAAGAAAGGGGCAACAAGCCCCACAAAATCTTGAAATGCATCAAGACAATATTAAATCTTAAAGCTCCAGAATAATCTCCTTTGCCTCATTATCCTCAATATCAGGGCACACTGGTGCAAGGGGTGGGCTCCCAAAGTCTTGGGCATTTCTGCCTCATGGATTTGCAGGGTATAGCCCCCACAGCTTCTGTCATGGGTTGGAGTTGAGTGCTTATAGCTTTTCTAGGTATAGAGTACAAACTGCTGATAGATATACCATTCTCAAGTCTGGAGCATGGTGACACCCTTCTTACAACTCCACTAGACAGTACCTCATTGGGTACTTTATGCTGGGGTTGCAACTTCATTTTCCCATCGGCACTGCCCTAGTAGAGGCTCTCCATGAGGGCTTCACCACTGCAGGAGGCTTCTGCCTTGGTACTCAGGCTTTTTCATACACCTTTTGAAATCTAGGCATAGACTTCCAAGTGCTCGTCACTCTTGCATTCTGTATACCTACAGGCTTAACACCACATGAAAACTGTCAAGCCTTGTGGATTGCATTCTCAAAATTGACAGCTGAAGCTCTACATGAAACTCTTTGAGCCCTGGCTGGAGCTGGAGCTGGAGCTGAAAGCAGCCAGGATGAAGGGAGTAGTGTCCCAAGACTGTATAGGGCAGTTGAGGCCTGGATCTAGCTCATGAAACCATTCTACCCTTCTTGGTCACTGGGCCTATTGTAGAAGAGGGTGCCCTAAAGGTCTCTGAAATGCCTTTGAGGCCTTTTCCTCATTGTCCTGAATATTAACACTTGGCTCCCTTTTAGTTATGCAAATATTTCTAGCAAGTGTTTGCTCCACAGCCTGCTTGAATTCCTTGCTTGAAAAAGCTTTTGCTTTCTCTGTCACATGGCCATCCTGTGCATTTTCCAAACTTTTATTCTCTGCTTCCTCTTCAAATATGGGTTTTAACTTTAAGTCATTTCTTTGCTCTTACATCTGAGTATAAGAAGTTGTTAGAAGCAGCCAGGTCACATCTTGAATGTTTTGCTGCTTAGAAATTTATTCCACCAGTTACCCTAAATAATTACTCTCAAGTTCAAACTTCCACATATCCTGAGGGCATGAACAAAATGCAGCCAAGCTCTTTGCTAAGATACAACACTTGTGACCTTCGTTTGCTCCATCACATGGTTTGGCTGTGTCCCTACCCAAATCTCATCTTGAATTGTGATCCCAATAATCCCCACATGTTGAGGGAGGACCTAGTGTGAGGTTATTGGATCATGGGGGCAGGTTCCCCCATGCAGTTCTTGTGATAGTGAGTGAGTTCTCATGAGATCTGATGATTTTGTATGGCAGTTTTCCCTGTTCTCACATGCTGTCTCTTGCCCGCTGCCATGTAATACTTGCCTGCTTTCCCTTCTGCCATGACTGTAAGTTTCCTGAGGCCTCTTCAGCAATGCAGCACTGTGAGTCAATTAAACCTCTTTTCTTTATTAGTTACCCAGTCTCTGGTATGTCTAGCAATGTGAAAACAGACTAATACACTCCAGTTCCCAAGAAGTTCCTCATTTCCACCTGAGACCTTGGCAGCTTGGACTTCACTGTCCAAATCACTATCAGCATTTTGATCACAGCCATGTAATCAGTCTCTAAAAAGTTCCAAATTTTCTTTATCTTCCTGTCTCCTTCTGAGCCCTCCAAAGTCTGCCTGTCACAGATTTCCAAAGTTGCTTCCACATTTTCAGGTATCTTTTTAGTAATATATTACCTCTGGTACCAATTTTCTGTATTAGGCTGTTCTTGCCTTGCTATAAAGAAATGCCCCAGACTAGATATTTTTGTAAAGAAAAGAGGTTTAATTGCTCACAGTTCTGCAGACATTACAGGAAGCTTGGTGCTCAGGAAGCTTACAATCATGGCAGAAAGTAAAGCAGGAGCAGGCATTTCACATGGCAAAACCAGGAACAAGAGAGAACGATAGACTGGGGTGGGGAGGTGCTACAAACTTTTGAATGACCAGATCCTACAGTAACTCACTTACTATCATGAAGACAGAACCAAACAGTGAGGGATACATCTCATGACCAAAGCACCACCCACTGGGCTCCACGTCCAACATTGGGCAGCATTGGGAATTACATTTCAACATGATATTTTGGCAGGGATAGATATACAAACACCATCACCATTTAATTGTGAACTTGTCATTGGTCAGGCTTGAGTTTCCATTGTCTTTACTTTGAAATCACCTTCACTTCTCTTATTCATTGAAATAGAATCCCACACATTTTCTTCCTATGATATCAAGGAAGTTTGTCTGCTGAGTAGCTGGCAAGGTTGGAGCTCTAGAATGCAGAACTGAAGGTGAATGCACTCTTGCCTCTAGCAGGACTCAAGAAGTACCTGCGGTTTCCCACTCTACCCTTTTTTCAATCTCTTTGCTGCTTATAAACCAACATTCAAACCTATGGAAATAGTGATTGAGTTTTTAGGTGTCATCGTGTTTTTCCTGACACAAGAATTTACCTACCATAAAATATTTTTTTCCTGTGAAAGGTCAATGACTTGCAATTTGGTAGCAAACAGAAACTATCCATTTAATAAATGCAATGTTCTTTTGCATATATCTTGCACAAAATTTCTTAACTACACATCAATATCCTTTCACATAAAACCGGGTATTCCATGTTTAAGAAAATTACTCTGAATCCAAAGGCTATTAATTGTTGGGTCAGTCTCTATTCAATTAAATATAATAAATTAATCCATTTATTGTTCATGTAGTCAAAAAAAAAACTGAGCACTAAAGATGTGCCAGACACTGACAGCTGACTGGGAAGTTCATGGCATTCAGGTACATATAGAAAGGTTAATAAATCTATATTATTTTGTGAAGTTATACAAAAGAGGCATCTACAGTGTTGAAAACAAGAGTGAGGAATTGACTCTACTTGAAGATATATGGCCCCATCTTCTTAACAAAAAGCAGATAAACAATGTTTTGAATACTTATAAATCTTCGTTTGATGGATAAGGCTAGGAGGCATAGTCCACTGGGGAGAAAAGACTGAAAAAGATGGTATAAAGTGGCCTGGCAATTTTATACTCTTAAAATAGATTAATACAATAGAAGTATTATATGCTTATTGTAGAGTAACCAACTTTTAAAGTCAAGATTCATGGTTAAAAGTTATGAAAATCTGACTTAAATGCTGTTTAAAAAAAGCAAAAGAGAAAAAAATTGGCTCAAGAGCCCAAGGGTAAATCCTTCAGGTGTGACTAATCTAGGTACCATTTTAAAATTAATATAGGGGATCCAAAATTACATATTTTAATTTGTTGAATGTATTTCTTTCTGTGATATTACCTACATTTCTTGATAATGTCTTATGCAACTAATCCACATTCTGCATTAGTTTTCTAACTTAAATTTATCTTAATTTCAAATAATCATAATAATACGTGATATACACAGTCAGATGTATACATGTTTTCCTTATACTATCAGATACAGATAACTGAATTCACTGTGTATATTGACCATGTAAAGCATTTACTTGCATAAGGGCTGAGTTCAATGTTAGCTGTAATGCTTAAATAATGATTGGAATTCATTATTTTCCAACTGTTAAGATATTAAATTACTTGAAGTTTCATTATGCATCATCATGCCTGTCACAATTCTTGCTTAATAAATAATGTTTTTATCTACTGTTCTCACAACCAATACAGAAAAAATCAAACAGAGGAAGACTTCTTCAAAATAATTTTGCTTCAGAAAATTCACCAGGCTCAATTTTTATATTTGGTTAAAATAAAACATTCATTCCTTTCTAAAATTTCCTTGGTTTAGAAAATAGCTGACTTCTATTATAGCTTAGCTTAAATTTCCCAGCTAAAAAACAACAACAACAACAAAGACAAGAAACAAGGAAATAATTCCTTTAATTGGAAGATAATTTTAGTCATATCTATACAAATCCAAATTAACTAACTGGAAAGGTAAAAATTCCGTCTTGTTGTTTTGTCTTCAGCATGGCATCAATATATACTTCTTAACCTAAAATAATTTCATATTTAGTTTTGCCTTGATGTCTATAGTTTCTTATTCATGTTATATATCTACAAAGAATAACAATAAATGGTTCAAACTCTGTATAATGTTCAGAGACTGATTTTTATAAACTTTTATTTATATTTACATGCTCTAACCCAAATACTGCACAGTATGTTAATTATTTTTAGGGGTTTAATTGCTAGTTTCTTGTTTATATTAATAAGTCTGCATATATATATATTTTATATATACACACAAAATACATTTTAGTTTTTAATCTACATCTTCAGAGAACAATTCATATTCTGCCACCTTCTCTCTTGGAAGGGAACAAACCTGGACCAAGTGATATATTATATTGCTCTTCTACTAGAGCCAGGTTTCTGTCTTTAATACATTTTCTGTAACATATAATTTATATTTTAAAATATTCTAGTTTTTTCCTATAGAAACCAACTGCCAATTGCTTCCAGCCTCTATTATTTATTCATGTAAAATTCATAGAGTAAAAAATGTTTCTTCAACTACAAATTTATATTAAAAAGAAATTATAAATAAGGCTAAGAAATGAAATTCCATTTCCTTGCATGAACACTACAATTTAATGTGTAAATAAATAACTTTTAAAGATAATCAAATCTAGAAGCTTAGAATTGAAATTGAAAGATATTTAGTTCAACCTCGCATACAATTCAAGAATCCTTTACACAACATCCCTGGCAAACAATCATATTATAATTTCCCAATTAAGACCTTAAAAAACTGTTTCACATACAAAATGAATTTGACCTCACAACTTTCAAGACTATTACGGTTGTCAGACATTGTATATTGAGGAATAGGTAATGGACAAAAGAAGAGAGGGAAAAAAAGAACTGAAACTAAAACTCCCGTCCTGACTCCCCTCCATGTTCTCTGTAGGCTAGCCAATTGATACTCTTGAATAACCCAGAACAAATTCACAATGCTCCATCCAGTCTGCCTAGGAGACTGGCAGAACCTGGCAGAGAAGTCAGAACCTTGGCCCAAGGAATAGAACAAGGGCATATCTTGGCCATTAGTTAACCCTTCTCTTGGAGAAAAAAAAATTAGATTACTTAAAGTATATATGTAGAATTCCAAGTAGGTCTGACATTCTTCCTAGAAAATGGTCTCAAAGGACAGCATACCCATAAAGAAAATCCTTCTCAGGATATTGTTTCAGTACCAGCTAAAGTTTTCAAGATGTCTCTGAGCAAAGTTCTTTAACAATTCCATTTTATTGCCTAAGGTAAGGGGAAGTCCTATATATTTTGTATCCACTCTCTTATCTATCAGTTTAATTCAGTTATTTTTACATTATGTGATACAATTTAAAATTTTAACCTGATGATTCTTAATCTGTTCATGTCTTCTAGCATATATCTTCATTTCTATTTATGTGCATGAAAAAATTTATGAATCCAAGAAATGTTAGAAACTGTCTGTTTTGAGTTTTTTGGGTAAGGTAATGAAAGTACAATCTAATAAAACCTAAACTGGATATCAGCGTATACAAAATATTTTGGAAGAAAAAACCTACTGTCCAAAAATAACATAATTCACTTCAAAGTTTATAAGTATGCTACCTTTGTCATAGTTTTGTATGCATTCATTCGTTCATTCTACAGATATTTGATGTGTACACAATATGTTTTAAACAGTTTTAGGTTATGATGATACAGGTCTGAACAAAAGAGATAAAACTCAGACTTACATTCTTGTTTTGAGAGAGACAGACAAGCAAGTCAAATCTTAAAATGTATACTATTTTAGATGGCGATGATTGCTAAGTAAGGAAATAAAGTAGAGAGAGAGAGAATAGGGGACATATGGAGATGAAATTTTAAATAGAGCATCCAGGGAAGGTGACATTGAAAGTGTGACACTTCAGTAAAGACCTGAACAAGGTGAGAAAGCAAGTCACGTGAATACCCGGGAACAGGGCATTCCAGACAAAGGAAGAAACAAATGCAAAAGCTCTGAGGCAGAAGCATATCCAGAGTATCCAAGGAAAGTCCAAGAGGTCAGTGTGAGCTATTGAGCTGAGAGAAAGGTTAAGGGTAGCCTAATCTTAGAATCTTTCAGTCATAATAAGAGCATTTTCTATTACTCTGAGAAAGATGGGAAGCCATTAGCAAGTTCTGAATGGAGAAGCAACATAGTTTTTACTCATATTTTAACAAGATTTCTTGCATTTTGGAAAATAAGGGCACAAGAACAGAAGCAGTAAGACCACTTTGGAGGTTATCATATGATAATCCAGCTGAAAGATAATTCCTGCTGGGGATCCTGTCGATATCACTGGATGTGTTTAGAAGAGAAAATGTAATAGAATTTGCTGATGAAGTGAATGTGAAATGTGAGAGTCCAAAGTTTGACTACAAGCTTTTTTGGCTTTATCAACTGGAAGGATGGAGTGGCCATTGATTGAGACAGGGAAACTCTAGAGGGGCAAGTTTAGACATTAAAGTTTGCGTTTCCCATTAGAAGTCCAGAGAGATTTAGATGAGGCAACAGGTTACATAAGTCTGGCATTTAAGGGAGAGTTTCAGACATGATGAATACATTTGGGCATCACTGGTATACAGAAAGGATTTAAATCAATGAGCTAGATGAACTCATAAAAGCAAAAGGTATAGAGAGTAGATAAGAGGTTCAAGAGCTGAGTCTGGGTCATTCCGCTCTTTAGTTGTCAGAGAAAGGAGAAGTTAGCAAAAGAAACTAGGTTGTAGTAAAACTCCTAATAGCGAAAAGAAAAGTTTCTTAGGGCTTAAAGCAAGCCTGTCCAACCCACAGCCTCTGGGCCGCATGGGGCCCAGGATGCTTTCAATGAAGCTGAACACAAATTTGTGAACTTTCTTAAAACATGATGGGACTTTTTGTGATTTTTTATTTTTTTTAGCTCATCAGCTATTGTTAGTGTATTTTACGTGTGGCCCAAAATAATTATTATTCTTCCAATGGGGCCCAGGGAAGCAAAAAGATTGGACACCCTTGGTGTAAAGAATCAGCGGTGCTGAAAGCAGCGGGTAGGTCAATCGTGTTGAAGACTGTGTAATGGCACTGGATGTAACTACAGAGAGGTCATTAAGACCTTGGCAGAAGTAGTTTTAGTGGACTGGTAGAGATGAAGGGCAGTTAGAACGGTTCAAGGGAGATTAAAAGGAGGAACTTTGAAATTTTGTGAATCTTATTGAACATTGTGAAATTTGACATTATGAATTCGAGATTGTGAGTAGAAAAACTTCTTGGGGAGTTTTGTTATAAGGGACAACAAAAGCAAAATGAAGAATAGCAAGTCTTCATTTTCTTTTCCTTTTTGAAGATAGGGAAAATAAGATGGATGTTCCTCTACTTGTGGACATTTGAGAGTTCATGAACCAAACAAAAAAAAAAGGCAATTTAAGAATTGGTATTCCAGAAAGAAACAAAAGATAATATGATCTTTAAAAGCCAATTTTCAGACCAAGGAAGCATTACTATTGTGGGGGGATAACAGCTTGTGTAATTGCAAGAGCAGTGGTTTAAGGTCTATAAACACAATCTGACCTTTGGCCTTTTCTTAAACATGCTAAGCTTCTTCCTTTGTTCACAAAATATTAGAAGCAGAGTCCAAATCTTTGAATAAATTTTAAGAGACAAAAAAGTTGAGACTGGAAGTGGTGTTTTTTAAGAGCCCAAGAATTCCTGAAGATTTGAAATTCCCTCACTTATTTATTTATGTCTTGTGTGAGTCATGCCAAGGAAAAGGCTAGTCAAATATCAATTCAATAAATGTTTTTATTGCACAGAAGCTTACAAAACCTAAAAGTATAATTTGTTTTCAGCATATTTTTGAAATTAAATTTAAAATACTTTATTGCTGAAAAAGGCTAACAGTCATCTAAGCCTTTGGCGAGCTATAAGCTTTTTGCTGGTGAAGGGTCTTGCTTTGATGTTGATAGCTGCTGACTGATCAGGATGGTAGTTGCTGAAGACTGGGGTGGCTATTGCAATTACTCAAAAGAAGCCAACAATAAAGTTTGCCACATCAATTAACTCTTCTTTTCACAAAAGATGATTTATATTTAGCATGTAATGCTTTTTGATAGCAGCTTTTTAATGAAATAAAATTCTCTTTGGAGAAATACTCTGAACAATCTTAAGGTATTCTCATGGAATTAATACTTTTGATAACAATTGAAGGAGAAAAAGGTGATCATTAGCTAATGCTATTTATAGTTGTTATTAAGTTCTAGTGCCAAAAAAATGTTAACTAGAATTGTTTTCACTGTGCCCATACCTGGAAATTCAAATATACTGTCAACTGTCAGGGAAAGTATAAGAACTTAATGTTATAGATCAAACAATAGTTCTTTTAAAAATTTTTAAGATTTTGATGTCTCACACTATTGGCAATAGCAAAATAATTAAGTAGAACAACATACTTTTGGTTTAGAATTCTGTGGTCTTGTTTTCCTAATAAACACACATGCACACACAGATGCACGCACACACACACCCCTAAAACAAAGTCCTTGAAAACCAATAATTTAGCTATGAATGTAGACTAGATAACAAAAGGAAGAAAGTATATTCATCCTACACTTAAGAGAGTGTATTTTCACTGTGAAGAAAACATTAAGACCAAAAAAAAAGAAATTACCAAGTGTTCAATGAACTGGGAGCTGTGCTAAAAATAGTACTCATTTTGCTGAGGAGAAAAAGTTACTCATAACTCAACATGAGCAATTACAATTCATCTCTTGTTTTTATCTCCTTTGAAATAAAATACACTCTTTATGTTCTCAACATGTGAGGAATGATACTAACGTCAATAATAGAGAATAACATGGAAATGGAATCAGTATAATTACGCATGAGGGGAAATGGCAGCTTTATAATCATGATATCTCTTGCACTAACAGATTTTTCACACTACCTTTTTCAGAATATAAAAGCCATTGAAGTTAAAATGTAAAATTAAATAGTGTGGAAAAGTTCAATTTCTTTAGTGTTGGCATTCTAGAAAATAAGTCTGGTTTTCAAAATAAAGAGTCAGTACGATTGAAATTTGTCTCACCTTTACTTATTTCACAAGTTACAGAAAATTTCTGAGTCCAAGTGATCATTTTGAGTCCTTAGACGTAAGACTTTGACACATTAGACTTTCACCTTTGTGGCAAAGAAACCACTTTGACTGTTATGACAAAAAGAAAACCATCTCTGGATATTTTTTCTACTAAAAATACAAAAATTAGCCTTGTGTGGTGGCATGTGCCTGTAATCCCAGCTGCGGAGACAGGAGAATCTCTTGAACCCGGGAGGTGGAATTTGCAGTGATGCAAGAATGCGCCATTGCACTCCAGCCTGGGCAACAAGAACAAAACTCCATCTCAAAAAAAACTCCATCTCAAAAAAAAAAAAAAAAAAAAGATTATGGCAGTAAACTGAAAATTAAAAAGTGACTTAAAATAGTATATGTTTCTATTAATAAAAGTAATACATATTCATAGTAGAATGTATGAACACTACAGAACTAAGACAAAATACAATCTGCAGTCACACCAGTCATGAGTAACATTTAACATTTGAAGTATTTACTTAAAGATATTTTCTATTCGTATCATATCAACTAAATTGAGATTATATTATAGTAGACTCTTGCATTCCATTAGGTTACCTGTAACATCATAGGAATTTGTCCTTGTCGTTTAATATTATTTGAAATAAATAATATACATAAAACAGTAATATATTTTAAAATTTCCCTATTGTGTATTAAGATTTTTTTTTTGGTATTCTAAATGGGCCTGAGATGAACAAACATACATTTAAGTTTTGCTTTGATTGAGTGGCTTTATAATTATGTCCATTTCATTAATAAAATTTTAACTATAGATTCTTACCCTATCTATAATGAAATGAATGGTTATGTATTTGATTTATTTATTAGGCCAAACTCTAAATATTTTTATAGGTGTTAGAGACTTCAAATGAAAAAGTAAATAAATTACAGAAAGAAAAATGAGAAGTGGGAATAAAAATTGAGTCAGAGAAAGATGTATATGGAAATATACAGCATGCAGTCCCATCACAAACAGTTAATAGAAATAGGTCACAATGTTGTTTGGAATTTCTAAATAGCCAAACCAGAAAGGGAAACACTCTGCTCATGAGTCCCAGTTCTTAGGATTAAAATGTTTTTCTCAGAGGTAGCTTCACCTTTTGTCAATATTGTAACTTCAGCTAAATTTCTTCCTTGGATTTTCATGAAGACAAATCAGATTGACAGAATGAATTTCGTCTTCAATGACATCTCTCTAAGTAATTTTGACAGAGCTGTTTCTTCCATCTCTCCTTGTAGATGAAGAGCATAATGACCAGATCCAAAGAACTCAAAATACACAGTAATGGATCTCCACTTGTGAACTAAATCTCTATTTGAAGGATTCTATAAAAGTGACTACTTGGTTGGATCGTGTGTACCTATTTCAACTTTTTAATTTAATTACCTTTAGTTTTAACAAGCCACAAAATTAAAATATTTTGAGCCCCTTTATGATGGTGGGAGAAAATATTTTGACAGTTGGCTTAGAAGCTGATGTTATAATAAGGATTTAGAGTATATCATTTTGTTTCCAAGAAAATGATTTTGCTTTTAAATTGTTTACTTAACTCCAAACAGAATTTGAATTGGCTTACAATGGAAAGCAAAAAATACATAGAGCCACTAACACTAAAATAAAATAACATCATGTTATACAAGTTTGGGGATAGACACTTACATAGAAAATCAAGCTGAGAAGAGCTAGTATATTAAACGTGTTGGCAACTAAGCCTACATAAATCTAATTAAATGGTAGACATTATTTCAGTTCATTAGGAAAAATAGATGTTTTATGACCACAAAATCCAAACTTAACTCTTAGTTAAAAATCAGCATCAGACTTCCAGGTTAGAAAAATGCTATACACTTCTCACTCCTTAAATGCCTTAAAATTGAGATGATAACATGGAAGAATGACTTGAGATAATCGTAGAAAATGCTGAGAAGAAGGCTAAGCAATTTGAACAATTTGTGGGAAAATAGTAGACATTGGCACAAGATAAAAATGAGACAACATAAAAATAATTGGATGTCTTAACAGATAGAACCCAACAAATTGAGCAGAGAAATGATTTGAATATATAATATTAACAACATTTCCTGAGTTGAAGGAATATCCAGATTGACATATGAAAAGAGCCTAGCACATTTCAGAGAAAGATGGTTTGAAATGATTGCCAAGGACTGGTCTATAATTTGATAACTTGAAATTCGAAGCTAAAGAGAAACAAGAGCATAATGCTAAATTGTAGTACTATGAAGGTATTAACAGGCACATAAAGAATGACTGCCCCCAAATCACCCAGACAATAAGATCTGGACTAGTATTTGCTAAGCCTGGAATGTCAAGATGAGAGGGCCGAAAGGGCTGTGGAGCATTAGACAATTAACTCTTAATTACTCTGCATTTTTTACCTGGAAATCCGATGCTGATTTTTACTTTAAGAGTTAAGTTTGGATTTTGTGGAACCAAAACATCTATATTTTCTGATGAACTGAAATAATTCTTATCATTTCATTAGATTTATGTAGCCTGTGGTGATCCAAAAAAGAGTTTTCAAAGACAAAGAATGAAAAGGTATGGTTAATTGACCCTTTTGAAATTCTTTACATCTTCCTTCTATTTAGAAAAGTTGAATGGCTTCTGCTATGCCCCAGTAACTGGTACTAGACATTTTTTTTGTAATAAATAAATAACTGGAATGAATATATAAAACAACAGTTTCAGACACTGGACAAGAGGCAGTACAGGGCTGTGATACACAGAAGGGTAAAAAAGGAGATGAGTCCTACAATATTCCTAGATTTCTACGTGGAGCCCATTTGCAGATTACACGCAAAGTAGCTGCCAAGCTGAGTACAATCACTTCCTTCCCTTGATCTACAAGATGCCATCTCTTAGAAACATGTTTGCTCTGAGCGTCAATATCCTGATAATTATAATACCTTTGTTTAGAATTGTTGCAAAAATTAAATAACATATTTACTTATATATGTTATATAAAAATAACATATGTAACATGTATATGTCAGATATATAACATATATTATGTAGTTGTAAAATCATCTAAGTCATAAGTTCCCAACAAATTTTATCCATTATTAATATTAATTATATATATTACAATGTTTTTACTTTTAGTGAGGCTACTGCCATACTTTAGATGAAGCAAATTTAGAATTTCATAAAATGGGAAGACTATAAAATTGGTAGAACCTGTCAAAATTCGTGCAATAGCAAGTCATACTAAGTGACATTTTTTAGCTATTAGACTTTTCACGGGATACAAGAAAATAACTAGTAAAAAAGGTGTGCAATTGCTTATCATGTTGTACAATTGATGAGCCAAATAGTGATAGTGTTTGCTTGTCAAGGGAGCCTAACAAGAAAAATTTATACCACATCTTGAAAATAAACTTCATGATCTTGAACAAAACCCAGTAGCTATGAGTCATGACTTATAACTGAAAACCCCAAAATGAGGCATTTGTGGAAGCCTTGTGCATGAATACTCCTTAGAGACACTATTCCTCTTAATTAGCCCAAGGAACTAAACAAAAGCCTTTTACATATTGCTCTCAGGTGTTTGATAATGCTTCATGGGCTGAAGAACCTAATCAGTTGAAAACTTTTATCTTCCAGGTGAGATCATTATCCTTCACAAATGGGTTGCTTGAGAGCCAGAATTCAACATTTAATTATGTTTTCTTTATTTCTCCTAAGGGATACATCTATGAAAATCTGAACTGCACTGTGGTTAAAGTTTCAATAGGCCTCAGTATCAGAATAATTTTCCCAAATGGCATATTTCTTATTATTAGTCAACAGTATGAGCTTTGAGCATTTGAGTGCAATGTTCATAGGACATGGTGCCATAAGGCAATACAGCTTTAACTCTGTACTCTCTTGTGAGATTTTAATAGCTTTGAAGTAGTTTTGCTCTCTGGAAGCAATAGAGTATATAGCGTACATATTCATTGTAAGAAATATAATCCTAGGACAATCACAGTGGTATATTGCAAAATAGCACTAATTCTTCACCCCTTCCTATATCTATGTCCTCTGCCACATAGCTTTGTAAGACCCTCCCCTTCTAACTTTCGGGTTAGCCACGTGACTAGTTCAGACAAACAAGGTCTTAAAAATCACTTGTATAATATGGCTTTCTCTCTAGCTCTTTATCATCCGTGAGAAGGATATGACAAGACTAGTTTGCTGGAAGATGAGACACATGGAAAGGAATTTAGATATCTCAGCCAAGGCCATTCAAAATCACCCCAACTCCAGCCCACCCCTGACATATGAAAGAGCCTAGCTAAGACTAGTAGATCCCTCTGGCTAAACTTAAGATTTGTGACATAAATGTGTATTTATTGACTTAAGCTACTGAGTGTTGGAGTGGTTCGATAGAGCATTCATAGTGGCTAACCCCCCTCAAATCTATTTCTGTAAATTGAATTAAATGAGAAATACAAGTCAGTTCCTTGGGGGTATTTTCCATCTTCAGAAACCACATTCCTGCAAGCTACCCTGGCTTGGTTAGGTGCTGGATATAACTCAGGTACTCTGCAATAAGTGATTTGGCAGAATAAATCCATACCACCTTTTCCCTTCTGCACATCTCCATCTTGATTTCAAAATATTTCTATTGGCATAAGGAAATCTTTTCACATGGGGTTAAAAAATAAGATGGATTACATTTGGAAAGAACATGGTGAACTCAAGCTGAGAGATCTTAACAAATAATCATCAAAAGGCTGTAAAGAATAAGCCTAATGCCAAAAGAATTATGTGGGTTCTGGCACATTTAAGAAAGATATCTTTCTCATTCATTATATGAAGTTAATTCTCCATTTCCAGAATTCTTGAGTAATTAGTGAATTTGCCTAAGCTCCTCATATAAAGTGTCTGCATTTTATTTATCTTGAACAGATTTATTGAGGTATAAGGTATATACAAAAACTGCACATATTTAATGTGTACAATTTGATGAGTTTGGACATAGGTAAATACTCATGGTACAATTATTGCAATCAAGGTAACAGACATAAGAAAGCTCTCAAAATTTCCTTTTGTTTCTTTCTTTGCTTGCTTTATTCCTTTGTTTCTTTTTATTTGGGTGGTAAGAATACTTATTATGAAACCTATATTCCTAACAAATTTTAAAATGCACAGTACTGTACCCTTAACTATAGGCAATTTGTTGTACAGCAGATCTCCAGAACTTATTCACCTAGCATAACTGAAGCTTTATACAGGCTGAATAAAAATTTCTTATTTCCTCCACCCCAAGCACCTGACAACCATTATTGTATTGTCTGCTTCTCTGAGATTGACTATTATATATACCTCATATAAGTGGAATTATGCAATATTTGTCCTTCTGTGGTTGGCTTATTTCACTTAGAATAATTTCAAGATTCATCCATGTTACTGCAAACAATAGAGTTTTTTTTCATTGTATGGATATACTACATATTCTTTATCTATTCATCTGTTGAAAGTAGACACTTTGGTTGTCTTTGTATCTTGTCTATTGTGAATAATGTTCTAGATTTCTCTTCAAAATCGTGATTTAATAATTGTGAATTATTTTTGATAAATGTTCAGAAGTGGAATTGATCAATCATATGGCAGTTCTATTTTTAACTTTTAAGGACCTGCCATACTGTTTTCCATAGCTATTGCACCATTTGACAAGGGTACCCAGAATAGCACACATTGGCGAAAAGATTATTTCATCAACAAATGTTGGGAAAACTGGGTATTCATGTGCAAAAAAAAAAAAAAAAAAATCCCTATCTTACATAATCTAAAAAAAAAAATCACCTCAAGATAGATTGAGGACTTAAGTGTAAGTCTTGAAACTATAAAACTACTCGAAGAAAACACGGGAAAAATGTTTCTTGAGTGTGGTCTTGGCAGTGATTTCTCAGATACAACAACAAAAGCATAGGCAATAAAATAAAAAATGGACAAGTGGGATTACATTACAAAAACCTTCATAGCAAAGAAAACAACAAAATGAAAAGGCAAACTACAGAATGAGAAAATATTTGCAAATCATTTATCTGATAAGTGGTTAATTTATGAAATATAAGCAACTCAAGTCAAAAGCAGCTAACAAATAAAATTAATTCAATTAAAAAATGAGCAAAAGACTTTATCAGACATTTCTCTAAAGAAGACATACAAATGGCCAAAATGTATATGAAAAGATGCTCAACATCATTATTTATCAGGGAAATACAGGTCACAATTTGAGCTATTACTTTACACCTGTTGGGATTGCTATTCACAAAGAAAACACACGCAAAAAAAAAACAAAACTAAGTGTCATCAGGGATGTGGAGAAATAGAAACCATTGTATATTAGTGGGAATGTGAATTTTAAAAATTATATAAAAAATTAAATGCTATAGATAAAGTGTGTTGAATGTGTACTGGCTCACAAACTGTATAACTTAATACTTGATTGTATAATGTTTGTGAGTTTTTAAAAAATATCTGTGGTTGTTTATTTTATTTTTTTCAAAGAAAAAATTTAAAGAAATTTTAGAAAGTGATTTATACATATACATATATATATATATATATTTTTTTTTTGTATTGGACTTTAGGTTCTGGGGTACATGTGTAGAACATGCAGGATTGTTGCATAGGCACCCACATGGCAATGTGGTTTGCTGCTTCCATTTCCCCCATCACCTATATCTGGCATTTCTCCCCATCTTATCCCTACCCAACCTCCCTACCCACCTCTGTTCCTCCCCTATTCCCCCCAACAGACCTCAGTGTGTGATCCTCCCTTCCCTGTGTCCATGGGTTCTCATTGTTCAACACCCACCTATGAGTGAGAACATGCAGTGTTTGATTTTCTGTTCTGTGTCAGTTTGCTGAGAATGATGGTTTCCAGATTCATCCATGTCCTTACAAAGGACACAAACTCATTATTTTTTATGGCTGCATAGTATTGCATAATGTATATATGCCACATTTTCCTTGTCCAGTCTATCATCAATGGGCATTTGGGTTGGTTCCAGGTCTTTGCTATTGTAAACAGTGCCACAATGAACATATGTGTGCACGTGTCTTTATAGTAGAAAGATTTATAGTTCTTTGGGTATATACCCAGTAATGGGATTGCTGGGTCAAATGGAATTTCAGTTTCTAGGTCCTTGAGAAATTGCCACACTGTTTTCCACAATGGTTGAACTAATTTACACTCCCACCAACAGTGTAAAAGTGTTCCTGTTTCTCCACATCCTCTCCAGCATCTGTTGTCTCCAGATTTTTTTAATGATCGCCATTCTAACTGGCGTGAGATGGTATCTCAATGTGGTTTTGGTTTGCATTTCTCTAATGACCAGTGATGATGAGCATTTTTTCATATGTTTGTTGGCCTCATAAATGTCTTCTTTTTAAAAGTGTCTGTTCATATCCTTTGCCCACTTTTGAATGGGCTTGTTTGTCTTTTTCTGGTAAATCTGTTTTAGTTCTTTGTGGATTCTGGACATTAGCCCTTTGTCAGATGGGTAGATTGCAAAAATTTTTTCCCATTCTGTTGGTTGCTGGTTCACTCTAATGATTGTTTCTTTTGCTGTACAGAAGTTCTGGAGTTTAATTAGATCCCATTTGTCTATTTTGGCTTTTGTTGCCAATGCTTTTGATGTTTTAGTCATGAAG
>CAUYLG010020329.1:0-24581 GCA_963573385.1 Cacajao melanocephalus
CCTCTCTACATGGCATGATCAAATCTCTTCTGAGTTTTGATTCCTTGGTTCTTATTTTTACATGTTTTCCTTTTTTTGTTGTTTGTTCTTTTTCTCTGTTTTAGTTTATCAGGTGTCATTTTCATGATTGTCAGTGTTCCAGCCTTTGGCAACCAATCCTTCCTAACCTCCCAACAAATTTGCTGCTTCTAATATGCCTTGTTAGGAAAATCACACAAATGAGTTGACTAGAATTATGTGCAGAGAGCCCCAAAGGGAGTTCTAGCTTATGTAAGTATCTGGACAGTGGAGACATGGCGATACCTGTTTTAGTTGTTCAGAGGTATTTTGCTTACTTCTCAGCTCTTGGCTATTTTCTGGATGTGTTGGGGTCTCAGGGAGATGACCTGTGTTTAACAGATATGTTGCTTCAGGGAAAATAGAATACTGACTCACAGAAACAAAGCATAGTAGTCATAAATCCAGTTAACAACAACAAATCAATGGAAGCCGAAAGCAGAGTCAAGCATTCAATAGTTATTTAAAAAAAACCCCACACTTGGATCTGCTCCATTTTCTTTCCATGACACTTCATCCATTCCATTCATAGACTTCATTCGGGGACAAATTTCCTTCCAGTTGAGAAAGAAGCAATGGAATGAGGAAAAGAAGAAATCATACAGGATAAATTAGAGAATCATAATTTATGGAATTCAAAGATTTCAAACACATAAGACAAATTTTGAATGTATAAAGCAGGTTGCTAGGTGCTGTGGAGACTCAAAAGAAGGATGTATTTATGCTCCCTACTCTCATGTATTTTTAATTAAAAAAAATTTTTTTTGAGATAGTCTTGCTCTGTCACCCAGGCTGGAGTATAGTGGTGTGATTACAGCTCACTGCAGCCTCAAACTCCTGGGCTCAAGTGATCCTCTCACCTCAGCCTCCCAAGTAGCTGGAACCACAGACATGCACCATTCCACCCAGCTAATTTTTTCATTTTTGGTAGAGATGGAGTTTCGTCATGTTGCCTAGGCTGGTATTGAACTTCTGGGCTCAAGTGATCTGCCTGCCATGGCCTCTAACAGGGGATTACAGTGATAAGACACCATGCCTGGCCTATTTATTTATTTAGAGATAGGGTCTGACTCTGTTGCCCAGGCTGCTGGGCAGTGGCACAATTACAGCTCACTGGAGCCTTTTTTTTTCTTTCTTTCTACAAAAGAATTAAAAATAGGAATAGAGTGGACCATCTGTGCAATTAAAATTTAATTAATTTCACTAAATTAAACATAACTCTGTGAATATATGTGTTACATAAATTCAGATGTTTCTGCTACCCAGGGTAAGTGATATTTTCTTTAGTTCTGCTGTCTAAAATAAGACTTCAGTTCAACCTTAGTGACAATGGATGTGTGGGTACTTTTTTGAAGAGCATTTATACCATAATTTGTTGAGCTTCACCCCACTCTTGGAAGTATTTATGCACTTCTAGGGCTTGGAAAAATTTATTATACTTCCAAGCCCTCTCTTTCTTCCAAAGAAAAAATACCCAACAAAATTGGTAGTAACCACAAAACAAATAAACCCACCTCCTAATCTTCAGAGTAGTGGTTGGAGGATAACATGTAATGGTAGATAATTTTTGTTTCTATTGCTTAATTCTGAAGAACCTTACAAATTCCATAGATCAATGTATAAAAAGTCATCTACAATTTGTAGGGGAAAAGGAGTGTCTTCCCTCACTCATTATAAGGTTTATGACTACGGGGAGAAAATATAATTTCTTCTTTTTTACTCTCTCTTGATTGAGACACTCCTGAAAACAAAAGTCACATTAACAGAGAAAAACCAGCAGAAGTTTATTGACACTTGCTGTACCCATCACTCAAGAAAAGCCTCTGTTCAGAAGTATTTCTCCCTTAAGGCAGTGGCTTAGGGGACTTGTTTAAATAGTATTTCAACAAAGAGCCTTAAATCCTATAGTGACAAGACAAAGAAGAGAGTATTTTCAGGTTTCCAAAAGGTGGGAACATGTGGGAAGGTAAATTTATGGGAAGAGTCAAGTTTGCTCTTAGGTCCTCTGGCTCCGCTGTCTCTCAGCTGATAAGCAAGTGTAGGCAGGAAACGTCAAGAAGGAGGACAGGAAGACCTTCGTCTTTGTAAATTGCTGTCCTGCCATCAGGCAGGTAGAGAGAGGGGAAGGGTGTCCTTCTGTGTTTTAGTCTTTTTCAGCTGAATAGTTCTCAGTGTTTTAGACAGGAATATTTTGGGCTCCTTCATGGCTGACACCCCAATAACACTTGACAGATTAAGAAGAGAAAAGCAGAGTGAGTTTACTTAATATAAGTTTTACATAACACAGGAGGCTTCAGAAATGAAAACCCAGAGACTAAGGGAAAACTGTATTTTTGTGGAGAGTCATGCAAAAATGTGATTGGAGGACAAAATAGTATGATCTAGTGGTAGTAAACTGGGGGGAACTTAGCAAGACCTGTTTGTTCAGATTCTTTTTGGCCTCTCTGTGTAACATTTCTTTCCTCTAGGTATTGGGCAGGATACCTGTCACATGAGGGTCTTCAGAAGAGAAAGGAAGGAGAGGGTCAGAGACTGACCTTCCTAGATTCTATGGCCTGTTTCAGGAGAGAATGGTGGGAGAAGATGAGAGAGAACTTCCTGCTTCTGCCATTTTCTCAATTGCCAAGCTGCTATATTTTGTGGTATTGCGTTCTGAGCCTGTCAACTTAGATTAATGTTTGAGAAGTGACTGTCTTGTAAGAATCAGTGCTAATCACTGGACAAATTCTTGTACAGTGTGATTAGAAATGATTGTCAATACTGGATAAATGATCTGAATGTCCATACTGTTTTATTGCTTGCCATGTACAGGTATAGACTACCTATGGAAGGGAAGGGAGTATATTTGGAGTGAATAACAGTATTGTCTAGATTAGGCTAGATTTGCTGGTCATTGTTGTAGAAAGCCACTTGAGCAAAAGTTATCTCTTCCATAGTTTGACAGCTATAGTAATGGAAAACTAAAGTGTCCTATTGCTATCTGAACAAATTACCTATTGGAAATGACTGCATCTATTGGATTCTGGATTATTTGTGGTGGTAGAGACAAGGTTAACTTTTAGAAAAATTACTTAATCCCATATATTGGAATAAGCCAAAATAAAGTGTTTAGAGCCTTGAAACCGTTCCAAAATCACATTTTACCCAATAATTGAAAAAAAAATTATTCCATCGCACTTTGAAAGTGTTGTGAATAATCATAAAATAACAGTACCGTTTTGATTTTTCACTCATTTTTTTGTTGGAAATGATGATGGGAGACAAGATAGCCCAAAGATTCGGAACTAGAGAATACTTTCTCTTCTGGCTGTAGGATTCTATAAACACCTACAAACTTGATGATCAGTAGCTCAGTCAATGTTGAGGGTAATGTATGCTCTCCATTTATTAAGTATCCATTAGTTCTCTATTAAACAAAATGTGTGCAATCAATTTAATATTGATAATATTAATAATTGATAAGACCCATAGAAATAAAATACTAGTTGAATCCTTTACAGCCATGGTTCTTAGCTTTGAATTTATATTGGAAACACTTGAACAACTTTTAAAAATCCCAAACTCAGGTCACATCTTAGACCAATTAAACTACAATCTCCTGGGGATGAGGCCCAGATACCAGTATTTTTAAAGCTCATTAGGTAATTCTAATATGTAGCTAACTTTGAGAAATAGTGCTTTATAGAACATCTCTGCTTACTCTTAGTTAAGTTTAAGTACCGCAGGGACTCTTCAACAATCATTAACAGTCTTAAACAGTCTTCAGGGACTGTTTCTGTTTCGTTTTCTTTAAATAGAAACAAATCATTCCAAAATAATAGTCTTATTTGTTTTCTTTTATTCCTCTCTTTTTCTTTGCTCTTGTTTCATTTTGTTTTATTTTTCCCAAATTGATCAATAAAGCATAATAGCATATGAAGTCAGGTCATTCTCAGTTTGAATATGGATTGGGCTACTTACTAGTTGCCATAGATTGGCAATGTGTTTAATATCTTAGCAAGCTTTCCTCTGCCCCATCTATAGCAGTATTTCTCAACTGGAGGCAATTTTTCCCAATAGGAGACATTTGTCTATGTTGGAGATGTTTTTATTTTTACTGCTGGGGAGTTGTTTTTGATATCTAGTGAGTAGAGGCCAGGGATGCTGCTCAACTTCCTACAACGCACAGGACAGAGCCATAGCAAAGAATTATTTGGCCCTAAATGTCACTAGTGCTGAGGTAAAGGAACCTGATCTACAGAGTGGGGCTCTGGAGTCTGACTGCATTCAAAGTCTTGTTTCTCTACTTCCTAACTGTATAATCTTGAGCAATTTATTCAATTTATTCTTGTCTGAATCCCAGGTGAAAATGCAGATATGATTAACACCCACTTTGGAGTTTATGGAAGGTTTAAATGGGATGATGCATTTGTAGCATTAATACAGTGCTAATTATTACCAAAATATGTCCTTCTGTTCTGTGGCATTTATGGCCTTTTGTTAGTATCCCTGAGATTATTTGTTTGATCCTTCTCTCAATAATCTCAGAGTTAATATTCCACGATTCAGTGGTAGGAGAGAGAAAGGTGTTGGAGGCTGGAGTTATCACTGAAGAGGTACCTGCTTTGGATTTAAAGTGGGAATTCAGAGGAGATAGTTTCACAGCACACTGTTAAGTTCCTTCTCCCACTTTTCACTTTCCTCCCCCAGCTCACCACTAGCTTGACAATTGTGTTGGAGTGTTCAAATAAATAAGCTTGTATTCAGCCAAACAAAAGTCAAAAAGATTCTTGTAACTACACATGCTAAGGGAAAGTGCTTAAAAGTGATGAGAACAGTTTATTTATTATTTTTTAGGTTCTGGGGTGCATGTTCATGATGTGCAGATTTGTTACATAGGTAAACATGTGCCATGGGGGTTTGCTGCATCTATCAATCCATCACCTAGGTATTAAGCCCAGCAGGCATTAGCTATTTATCCTGATGCTGTCTCTCAACTCCTCACTCCCACCCCACAACAAGCCCCAGTGTGTGTTGTGCCCCTCCTTGTGTCCATGTGTTGTCATTGTTCAGTTCCCACTTATAAGTGAGAACATGTGGTGTTTAGTTTTCTGATGAACATGATTTGTTAGCAAACCTTATTACTAATAAGAAGCAGATAGCAACAGTAGTTTAAATTCAGAAAAAAAAGCTCTGTGTTGGAAATAGAAATCTAGGACTTATTACTACAGAAGCAGTCACAGTTATGGGAGAGAATGAGATTTCAAGGCAGACTATAGGGAGAAGAGAAACAGGGCTTAGGATGTAACCTGAGAAATAAATCTCAGCTAATAGTTAGGACAAACCTACCGTGGGCTTGTCAGTTACCTTTCTAACCTATTATACTACATTTGACTTTTAGGGAGAGTAAGCTTTTATTCTCAGTTCTCATCCCCAAGTGCTCAAAGTCTGACTTGAAACTAATAAATGAATCTTTACTGAGATTATATGGAATGCTTACAAAATTAGGTAGAAAATTCCTACATTGATTGCTATCCATGAATCAGATTCATTTAAATTTTTGTCACTATAATTATATAATCATATCATACAATTTGAATTTTTCTCTATGCATATGATTTCTTCTAGTATAGTGTGCAAAAACTATGCATGTTTTTATAACAGTTTTATTGAGGTATAACTCAGAGACTATACAGTTCACCCTTTTAAAGTATACAATTCAACAGTTTTCAGTATGGCTTCAAAATGTCTCTTCAATGGCTATATCATAATTTGCTAGGTCTTTCTTCTGTGTGGGGACATTTATGTTGTTTCTAATTTTTTACCACTGTAAGTATGTAGATTTAAAAATATTTGTATTATTTTATTTTTAAAACTCTTTATCCTTTAATTGATACATTATAATTGTACATATTTGTGATGTATAATTTGATGCTTTGATACATGTATAGATTGTATAATGTTCAAAGCAGAGTAGCCAGCATATCTATAACCCCATGCATATGTTATTTCTTTATGGTGAGAACTTTAAAAAAATCTCTCTTCTAATTTGTAATATACAATACTTTGCGATTGACTATAGACCCCCTACTGTGCAATACAACAACAGAACTTATCCCTCTTATCTAATCGTGACTGCATGCATTGACCAACCTCTCCTCATCTTACACTTCCCCATTCCCTCTCCAATCTCTGATAAACACTGTTCTTCTCTCTACTTCTTTGAGATCAATTTTTTGTTTAGATTCCACGTAACAGTGAGGTCATGTGATATTTGTCATTCTGTGTCTGGCTCATTTCATGTATTAATATAATATCTTCCATGTTTGTCCATTTTGTCTCAAATGACAGAATATCATTCTTTTTAGTGGCTGAATGCTACTTTATTTTATAGATACATCACATTTTCTTTATTCATCCATCTGTTTTTAGACATTTAGGTTGATTCCAAGTCTTAGCTGTTGTGGACAGTGCTGCAATAAACATAGAAGTGCAGATATCTCTTTGATGTACTGATTTCATTTCCTTTGGATATATATCCAGTAGTGGGATTGCTAGATTATACAGTAGTTCTATTTCTAATTTTTTGAGGAGCCACCATTCTGTTTTCCATAATATTCTACTAATTTACATTCCCTCCCACATTGTGTAAGCGTTCCCTTTTCTCCATATCCTCAGCAGGAGTGGTTTTCTTTCATCTTTTTGATCATAGCCATTCTAGTTAGAGTGAGGTCATATTTCATTGTGGTTTTCATTTGTATTTCCCTGGTTATTAGTGATGCTGAGCATTTTATTATATACCTGTTGGCCATTTGTATGTCTTCTTTTGAGAAATATCTGTTAAGATCTTTTGCCCATTTTAAAATCAGATTAATTTTTTGTTTGCTGTCATTTAAGTTAGTTATATATTCTAGATATTAGCCCCTTGTCATATTTGTAGTTTGCAAATGTTTTCTCCCATTCTATAGGTGTCTCTTCACTCTATTGTTTCTGTTGCTATGGAAAAGCTTCTTAGCTTGACAAACATGCAAAAATCAGCAGCATTTCTGTATGCCGATAGTAAACCATTTGAAAAAGAAATCAAGAAAATAATTATATTTGCCATAGTTATTTAAAAAGGTACATAGGAATAAACTTGAGGTGAAAGATTTCTACACCAAAAAGAACACCGAAAGAAACTGAAGATGACAGAAATAAATGAAAAGATATCGCATGTTTATGGATTGGAAGAACTGATATTGTTAAAATGGTCATATTACCCAAAGCAATCTACAGATTTAATAGAATTCCTATCAAAATACTGATGATCTTTTTCACAGAAATAGAACAAAATGATCCTAAAATTCATGGGGAACCACAAAAGGCCCCAAATAGCCAAAGTAATCTTAAGCAAAAAGAACAAAGCTGGAGGCATCCCTCTATCTGGCTTCAAAATATACTACAAAGCTGTGGTAACCAAAACAGCATAGTACTGGCATAAGAATAAACATGTAGACAAATGGAACACAATAGAAAATCCAGAAGTAAATTCATACACTTATGACCAAACTGATTTTTGATAATGGTGCCAAGAATACATACTGGGGAAAGAATAGTCTCTTCAAAAGGTGATATTTGAAAACTTGGATATCCACATGCAGAAGAATGAGACTAGACCCTTACCTCTTTTACCATACACAAAAATCAACTCAAAATAGATTAAAGACTTACATGTAAAACCAGAAACTATGAAACAATTAGAAGTAAACATAGGGGAGACATTTGATGACAATGAGCTGGGCAGGGATTTTTTTAGGTAAGACCTCAAATGCACAGGCAACAAAAGCATTAAGCTACATTCAAGATCTATTTTAAAGTCTTTCTTTATCCATGAAGAATACATAAAGGAATGTGCAACTGGAAAATTTTGTGTAATGGAGAAACTGTTTTAAAATGGATTAATAATTATCATTAAAGGTTTAAACTGGGAGAAAGCTCCCCAAAAGAGAATTCCAAACAGGCAGTGAACACTAGCTTGGCTACCTAACCCATCTTTGAGTGGAGATGAAAAGCTTCTCTTTGCCTTCATGTGAATAAAACTAAACTGAGGTGTATGCCAATATTCACTATTAAGATGGTACACTTACATTTACTATTACCTAAACATGGATTTTTATTGTATAAAAAACAAGGAATATAAGCAAAAGGATTGAAAGAAAAATCTCTTTCTGGGTTTGAGACCTGCCTGCTCAACAAAGCGAACAAGACCGTGTCTCAAAAAATATATATAAATAAAAATAAAAGAAAAAAAATCCCCTCCTGGGAATGGGAAAATCATTGCCATTTTCTTATTTTGTTGTTATTTATTTTAACTTTTATTTTAGGTTCATGTGTATATGTGCAGGTTTGTTATGTAGGTAAACTGTCTGTCATGGGGATTTGGTGTACGGATTATTTAGTCACCCAGGTAATCAGCATAGTACTTGATAGGTAGTTTTTTTATCCTCACCCTCCTCTCACCTTCCACCTATGGGCAGTTCGAATAAATGTCACATGAGCTCTTAAACTACTGGGGTTTCTCCAAGGAAATCCCCTTAGAGAAAAGTAACATTTTCTATTTCATTTGGTCTTCTGGTTAGCTTAAATATATTTAAGAGCAAAATTCATACAAATAAGTGGAAGAAAGTTTCAGTGAGTTCTTCCACTTACTTCAGAAAATTGATTTAAAATAGGAGTAATGTTAGTTCCCAAGGCATTAATTCGACAGCTTGTATGGTCAATCTTCTGGTAATTTCAATAATTTTCCTAAATTTTGCCTCATTTCTTTTATATGCAGAGATGTTCTCCTAAACTAATTTATCGACACATGGACACAAAAGGGACTATTTTCTTAACAAGAAAAAAATCCAGGCCCTTAAAAAATAATTGAATGTCAAATTATGAATACAGAACTACTTCTACACATTTATAATTCACATTCAAACATTTATTGAGCACCTACTGCGTATAAAGCAAGATTCTGGCATGGTGAACTCAATTACAAAATGCACCGGGTGCTAGAGAGAAAGGCTAATCTTGAAGCAGAAAAGTTATAAACAGAAAAGAATCCATTGCTTAGGAACTTTCAGACTGAAGATTTTCTAGACTCTAGCTTTATTTTTATTTCCCTTTTTAGAAAGCAGAGATGAAACCCAAACCTGGAGGTGGGAAAGGGCTCTGCAGGCTTTTACATCATGCTGGAGAGGAGGTGCAGGAGAGAGAGAGGCAGAATTCTCTCACCTCGTGGTTTTGCCCTGATGTCTGCAGGGCTGCACGTGCACCTAGGCATGTATTTACAAATCTGTCTTCCCTTTTAGAGTCTCTTGTGCCTCTTTAGAAAAATGCAAATAGCTTGATCCCAAGTCCTAAGATTGTGACTCAGTTGGTGGGTGAGGAGCCTGGGAGTCTGTGTTTTTGCAAAGCTTCCTTAGTCACTGCTTACAGAGGTTTGAGAACTTCTATAGTGCAGTCATTCCACTTAAGTCAGTGGTGCCTGGCCCCCTGCTGCACATCAGAATCATCTGGAGGGTGTTAAAAATGCTGTTGCCTGGATCCCACCCCTATACATTCCCACGTCATTGGTTTTCAGTGTGCCTAAGCATCCTGATTTTTCCCACATTCCCAGGGGATAGCAATGTACAGCCACACTGTGAACACTGGCTTAAAGGCATTCAGTCCTGATGAATCATCTCTCTTGCTATCAAAGCTTAAAATGAAGAAATGGTGGCAGTTTGAGTAACTGAATCAGAGAATTCAGGGGAATTTAAAGATCAGAAGAAAGGATTCAGTGAGGACTGTTACAGAGGGAGCGGACTGGAGCATCATCACCAAGGCAACACCATTAACAACACTTTTTCTTTGAGACAGCTGGACTTTATTATTGAAAGATTAGCCAGGGTTGGGGAGTACAGTGGGTGAGCAGGAAACACCACCACTCTTTTTTTTCCCCCATATAAAAAGAGGTTTATTTAGATGTTAGAATCATCTAGTGACGGAACAAGATTGGACGTGAACCCACCCAGGCCCAGGGCTGGGCTGCAGTCGCTGCTGCTGACATCTGCGTAGATTTCACATGCAACAGGGGCGGTCACGGGTTCGATGGCCACTGTCCTTCGAAATTTTTTTCCAACCGGCGGCTGTGACTGCAGTTTTCAGATGTGCTCTGGCCTCCAAGGACCGGGGGCCGGGTGGGGGTTGGTGTCCTCTGTATAAAAAGTGCTGTCCTGGGAGCTTCCCGACGGACATCTTGGGGCATCTGAGTGATTCCCGGGAGGGCAGCTCGGCCTCCCTCAGGCCAGCACTGAAGCCACCGCCTGACATTCTCACCAGCAACTGACAAAAAGCATCAGAGTCTCTGTGAACCTGGCTGTGATGGTAAGAACCCAGTGTTTTCTAATCTAAGACTTGTAGGCAGAACACAGAAAACTGCAGTTAGGAACACTTTACAAAACTGAACAACAGGATTTTCCAAAAATATTTTTTACATCACTTTAAATAATTTACAAAAAGCTACAAAAATCATATTTACCAGATACGTCTGTTAAATAAAAGCATCGTTTCATGTTGGCATACATATATACAGGGATATGTATAACAGACTCCTGATCCTCTCCCGGCAACCACAGACTATCACACACATGCACGACACACGCACGGCTACACCACTTTCCATGAATGCACAGAACCCAGGACAGAACCCAGGACAGAACCCACAGCTCGAGGGCTTAGACCTTCACTACTGAGCTGCCGCCACTGTCCTCTCCAGAGGTGTTGCTGAAGTCACTGGCATCACTGCCCAAGGCGTCCTGGTCCTGGTCGTCCCTATCGATGACCCTTCGTCTATACCTCAGGTCCAAAATGCTTTCCTCCGAGCCCGAGCTCCTCCTGTCATGCAAACTCAGCCCCAGCTGTGCCTCCTGGCTTGGCCAGGGCCCGCCGTCCTTCTTCGCCAGCAGGTGTGGGCTTCCAAAGACAGGGCTGGGCCCAGCCTGGGCCTCCTTGAAGGCCGAGAAGGACGGGCCCTGCAGAGGCAGCCCCAGGTGGGGGCTGAAGAGGCCGGCCTGCCTGCCCCCCCCAGGAGACGCCTTTTCCAAGTGGAAGAGCTGGGTGGACAGCAGTGGGGAGAAGCTGGCAAAGGGCAGGCTGGGCGGGCCCGGGCGGGGCCCTCGGACCCCTTATCTCTCTCGATCCTGACGCCCCCACTCCACACTGCATCTCTACCTTTGGAGCGCAGTGCCCACGGGCTGGGCAGCCGACTCTGGTGGTCAAAGTCGCTCCAGAGCAGGGCACAGTCAGCCTGGGCTAGAGCGTCCCTCTCAGCTCCTGGGCTGGGGGTCAGGAAGCTCCGGCTCCCACAGCCCATGTGAAAGGTCCCCCCGGCACCTGCTGCCTCGGTGCCTGCTGTGGCACAGCTGGGCAGCTGACCAAAAGCACTTTTGGCAGCAGGCTCGGTCCCTCGTGGGCTCTGGTCTCTGTGAACGTAAACATTTTTCCTGCTCAGTGACGGCCCCCTGGTAGAGATGCTGGTGCTCCTGGCCAGTGCCGGATTCCCTCCGCCTGGAGCAGCGGGAGCCCCTTCCCGCCCTGGCCGAACAAACCAGCTGCACCCTGCGCTCCTGAGCTCTCTGTGCCTCGCAACCCTTCTGCTGGCTGTGGGACCCTCCTGGCCCTCTGGCTCCGGGTACACATGCCAGGCAGTGGGGCGGACTCTTTCCTGCCCAGCACCTCTGGCCTGGCTGGGCCCCCTGTCCCGAGGGCAGCCGGGCCCTCTGCCTGAACTTCTGAACTGCTCACTGACTCCTTGGCCTTTTCCGCCAAGAACTTCCGAATCTCCAGTTCAATGCTATCATCGCTGTCCACCGAACTGCTGTCGTCAGAGAGAGAGCCTGGGCTGGGAGCTGAGCCCTGGAACTCCCTGGGGAATGGATTCCCTTCGGAGGCAGAAGCGCAGGTGGAGGCAGAGGCCGGTCTCCTCACCTGGAAGGCGGGGGCAGTGTCCTGGCTCCCATCACCCTCCTGCTTCGTTCTCTCTGCGATGCCACGGAAGACGCTGGGGGATTTCCTCCCGAGGCCCTCGCCGCCATCTCTCTTGGACTTGGAGAGGCAGCTCTTGAGCACCGGTGGCCTCCTGTCCTCCCAGTCTCTCTGGAGCCCTACCAGCTGCTCCAAGAAGTGCGTCTGCGTGGTGCTGAACCTGACCTTCTTCCTGCAGGCCGCCCTGGGCTCCCTGCACTGCTTCTTGAGCTTCTGCTTGGACCTTAACAAGTCCTTGATGGCCATGACCAGGTCCTCGTCACTGTCCAGGGAGCTGCTTTTGTCTTTGGAGCTCTACTTTTCGTCCAGGCGCCTCGCCTCGTCTGTCCTACCCTGGCCCTGTGACAGGCGAGCGGCGCCCTCCCCTCCGGGGGCTTCGCTGGCTTTGCCCTGGACAGGCAGGTCCCGCCCCTCACGGCCGGGCTCAGCTCTACCCTGGCTGTGGTCTGCAGTCTGGCCCCCGTCTTTCACCACCTCCTGTGTTTTCTTAGACACGGATGGCCTCACATGGCCGCCGCCTCTATGCTTCCTTTTGCAGCCCAGCAGTGGGTCCGGTGTTTTAGAGGAGCCTTGGGGCCGCTGGTCTGGCCGTTGGGGCCAGGTGGCAAAAGTGGGCCCTGGGTAGCCTGCGGGCAGCTCTTGCCTCTGGCCAGCAAACTCCCCGACTGCGCCTTGAGGGCCAAAAACGTCCGGATGTCCTGCTCGATGCTGTCGTCGCTGTCCACGGAGCTACTGTCACTGTCGGAGCGGGAAGGCACGTTGGCGGAGTGGAAGAGTGGGCTCGCAGACAGGGACCCTCGCTGCCCTCCATGGGGGCCAGCAGGATAGCCTTGGAAATGTCCAGGATCGCTTCCGCGCACATCAGCTCAGCGGACGTGTCTGCCCGGCATGAGGACAGTTCCACAAACTCGCTCCTGGAAGCCAGGCTTACAAGAGGCGGAGCTTTGGTTTCCTTCGGGAGCTTGGGGAAGTGGTCAGTGTCCAGGCCCCCGGGGCCAGGGTCCGTGGTCTTGGCGGTCACTGGCTTCTTCTTGCTGGGCGTTTTCCTGTGGGTCTCGGGGAGGCACTTTTAGTGGCACTGCTTGTGCTGTGTGCGGGAGGGTCAGGCTGCCTCTCCTCGCGGAGCTGGGCCCTCTGGGACGGGTCCCCGTCCACCTTCTTGCGTGTTTTCTGCAGCTGGTACAGCTGGATGGCCTCCTCGATGCCGTGGTCGCTGCTGGAGTCGGACACCTCAGATGCCTGTGCCACGCTCGGGACTTGCCTTCTCCTCCTTGCGGCGCTGGCGCTCCTCTTCATCCCACTTTAATTCTGTGCTGCTTCTGAAAGGCAGCAGGGGGTTGCTGGCTTTGTGCTGCCCTCATTCTCCTGCGTGGTTGTGACCGTGGACCTGAGGTTTCTGGGCTGCATGTTCATCTTTGCTAAACGGGGAGGTCTGCGGAAGGTGAACTCCTGGGTGCCCATCAGACCCTGCCGATGCACCCCCCCTCGAGGCTGGCTCTTGGTGGGATTTCAAGAGTGACTTGGTCGCCGAATTTTCGTTGGGGTCTGGTTTCTTGTCCACTGACCCATCACATTTTTGGGTCTCATGCTGTCTCTTCTCGTTCAGAAACTTCTGTTTCCGCCCTGATGCTCTGCTCGAAGGAGTCGTCGCTGCTTACGCTGACCGGGGAGGCGGAGCCCTGGTCCTGGCTAGATCCCATCTGGCTGCCAGGGCCACCGCCTGAGCCAGGCGCAAGTTTTGGGGGACCCAGGGCAGTCGGGGCACTGCTGTGAGCCGGTTCTGGCTTACATCTACTGCCTCCACCTGAGGCCCTGGAAAGCTGCTGGGTTGCACCTGGCTGGACCCCTCCAGACCCGGGCTGTGTCGCGCCACTTTGCCTTCAGGTACTCCTGGATGGCCTCCTCAATGTCCAGGTCCACGGAATCATCACTGTCTGAATCTAGCACCAGTGGGCCAAAGTCTACAGTTTCCTCCTCCTACATGGGGTCAATGTCAGCTACAAGACCACAGGCAGCCAAGGCGGGCGCGCACAAGCCCCCCCCCCCACCCCGTGCACAGGCGGCCCCTTGTGCACGGGGGCTTGGCGGCCGGCCTGGCGTCATGGCATCCCTCTGCCCAGTGGCCCCTCTGCATGGCTCACTCATCGCTGGTGCCCCGAGCAGCCTCTTGGCGCTGCAGCGTGGTGATGAGCATCTGCACCCGGGCGCTCACCACCTCGCTCTCCACGCCCTCGTCAGCCTCTGAGAAGCACCCAGGGAACCTAAAGCTCCCTGGCTGGCCAAAGCCCTCCCATTTGGACTGGAGAGCAACCACTGGAGGGGTGTTCATGAGAAACATTCCAGCAGGCGGTGAGGGAAGCGCAGAGGGGCGACGCTTTATTTCTCTGCCAGCTTCACATCCTCCAAAGGTTGGCAAGCGGTACCCATGAGAGAACGTCTGCAAATTCTTCTTTGCAGGTTAAAAAAGATGGCTATAAACCCAGGATCAACAGGGCGGCATGCATAGATTCATTCTTGACCCAACCAGCAAGCTCTTGAAATTCTCTGAGTCCAGGTTGACGGGGATGAAGTGGCAGCCAGAGTTTCCATACGCCCAGGGTCAGGTCTTCATCTCTACACTTAACACGCCGAGGCACCCTCTCTCTGCTTTTTAAAAAGACTTTTGACTCCGCCCGGCCCCTGCCGCCCGCTGCGCGACCCCGCCTGCGGCCGCGTCCCGAGTCCCGGGGGAGTGGGCGGGGGTCGGGCGCTCTCCGCCCTCCGCCAGAGCGCGGGGAGGAGGCGCAGGGGCGTCGGGCAGGGCCCCCGCCTCCCCGCCTCCCCCACCACCGCTGTTTAAAGACCTGCTGCTTCTTCAGGATCATAAATTGGTCTGTGCCTTGATTATAAAATGAGGCCCTTGTTTCTGGAGGATAAGCCATCTCAGTAGGCCCCCAAGGGAGGTAGAAACCTTGGCAGAGTATGGTCTGAGGACTTCTTCATCTGAAGGCAGGACACTGTGCAGTGTGAGAGGCAGCCTTTACACAGACGACAGAGAATATCGGCTGACTTGTTCATAGACTCCATACTTGTAATTGAACAGCATGTTTCTTCTCGTTTAGAAACAGCACAGCAGATGGCAGTCCAACATAAAAAGAAGGATATGTCACCATCTCCAACAGTGGCACATGGATAAGAAACCGCAGTGTCTGGGAGCCACATGGCTACTGTGGAAGCATCACTGTCCAATAGAACTTTCCGGGTTGGTAGATCTGTTCTACATCTACACTGTCTAGTACAATGGCCACTAGACACATGAGCACTTGAGCACTTGCAATGAGGTAATGAGACTGAAGAACTGAAATTTTAATTTTATTTAATTTTAATTACATACAATTTAAATTTGAGTAGCCACATGAGGCTGGTGGCTTACGTATTGAACAAGCAGCTCTCAGGAACAAATCTTGACTTTGTCATTTATGGGGTAAGTTTCTAGACATTTCCAAGCCTTGGTTCCCTCATCTGTATTTCTTGTGTGCTGTCAGCAGAATTACCGTTAGAGACAGAACTGGCATTGTTTGAAAAAATACCTTGATAGGTAATTTGGCCTTCAAAACCTAGGCTTCAGAGAAGGGTCTGGAGAGGAAATGCAGAACTCAAGAAGGACCAAGTCATTTTCTGTAAGAATATGGGAGAAATTATTCATTAATTGTTAGCCCTGAGTGACAAGGAGTAAGGGAAGAAAGGGAAAGAAGAGCCAGTAAGAAAGTTTGGGGGCTACATGGAATGTTGGGGTGGCAAAAGGACTCTTAGGATCAAGGAGAGCTAATATTAGTTTTCAGTTACTTGTGTTACTGTTGTAAACCCATGCTGTCTTTCTAAACCCTTGGTCAAATTTGCTGTAAACGTAAATGTCTTGGTTGGATGTGTGTGTGTGTGTATGTGTGTGTGTGTGTGTGTGTGTGTGTGTGTGTGTATTAAGTAAAGGGAATAAGCCCAATGTTTACACTAGAATTGAATGGAAAAGGGAAAACATGAAATGATTAGACTGTTAATAAGCTGAACAAATTCAGTGAAAGCAGGAGTTAACAGGCAGAGGAAACCATGACAAAGTAAGCCCTTAAGAAAGTTGTAGCTAACATTTGTCTTTCATAAAATGGGGGTTCACACCAAGCTCATATAAATCTCAAAAGGAAGAATCAGTACAACTGATACTTATATGTAAACTGGAGACAGTAATACCTACTTGAGGGATCGTTGTGACGATAAAATGAGATAATGCTTGTGAAGTGCTTATACATAGTAAAAGCTTAATAAAGTTTTAGTTTCATAGTTTTAAAATGAATACATGGCTGATCCTTGAACCACATGAGGGTTAAGGCACCAACCCTCACTTGCAGTCAAAACTTCATATACAACTTTTACCTTTCCCAAAACTGATCTACTAATAGCCTTACCGATAACATAAACTGTTGATTAACACATATTTTGTATGTTATATGTATTACATACTGTATTCTTACAATAAAGTAAACTAGAGAAAAGAAAATGTTATTAAGAAAATCATAAGGAAGAGAAAATATATTTACCATTCATTAAGTGGAAGTGGATCATCACAAAAGTCTTCATCCTCTTCTTCACATTGAGTAGGCTGAGGAGTAGGAGGGAGAGGAGGGGTTGGTCTTGCTGTCTCAGGGGTGACAGAGACAGAAGAAGATCCACAAATAAGTGGACCCTTGCAGTTGAAATCCATGTTGTTCAAGGGTCTATTGTAATACTCTTTTTTTTTTTTTTTTGAAGATTAAGTGAAGTAATATATGAAGCCTCTGGTTAACAGTGAGCATTCCCTAAATGCCATACTTTTTCCTTTTTAGGAAGGAAATCTTTATCTAGACCCTATTTGAGCTATATCATTTTACACTATAGACCCAGACAGGCCCCCCAAAATTCATAGGGACATATGAGGTCTTTCCTTCTTTCCCTTCTCTGTATGGCATATGGATATCACCTTTAGGAACAGTGAACTGATATGCAGCAGTACAGCACTTTTATTAGACTGCTGTTTATAATATCCAGGCTTGTCTTTCATCTTTATTCATAACCATCTCTCAGATTTTTTTCTCTCTCTTTTATAACTCACATGGGCTTATTGCTGTACACTATAGAGCCCTACTTTTATATATTTTAACCAGTTTGAGGGTTTTGTTTACCTAATCGTTTGTCCTTGTTTCTACTGTAAGTGGCCTTTATTTCCAACTGTTTTCATTACTCCTGCTTTTCAAGTGCCATGAATTGCCTATTCAGTACATTCTACCTTTGGCAAAAATATGTAATTTGCACCTTTTTTGTATCTTTCTTCTTTATTCTAGCCTATGTCTTCTTGTTGAGTGAGTGCCTGTAGATCATTATTATACATAAGAATGAACCTATTCCTGAGAGTAGGATAGGAAAATTCCTAGAATTATAGGGCTTTGACTATAGCTTCTGAAAATAATTCAGAGTGTACAGGATACTCCAGTGGCCACAAGACAGATGTGTGATTTTCCTCATGGACAGTATGATAACTTAATGTTTGAAGATTCAAATTAAAAGTATTTTATTCATCGCTAAATAAACACATTTATGACCTCACGTTTAATTCAGCTACCTTACCTCTGGGTGGTGGTGGTGGTGTTTGGTCCAAGCCACTCATCAGTGTATGTGGCTAACCAAAAGTGTGCTGATCGAAATAAAGATAAACATGCCTTCTGTCCCTCAAAATGTATGTTTCTTATTTAAAACGCTTAGAGTAAACACTATGGTATAATTTATCAAATTTATTACTTGTATTTTCAGCCAGCACTTCTATCCAAGCAATGGAGAGCTGCAGTGGGATCTTTGTAGATTTGGCGCTGAGTATTTATTTAATGATTTGAGGCCTGGGAAATCTTGTGTTTGCCAATGTGCTTAGCTTTTTAATACAGGGGCTCAGGTGTGCTGAGTAAAGACAATCACAGCTCCACTCCTGAGCCCCCAGTAGCAGAATGATAATGCAGGAAAATCTGTGTCCTGCATTCAAATGACTAAAGGGAAACCTCATTTTGCAGTCATTTCATTTCAGCTGTTTACTCTCCATGGTGAATAATAAACACAAGCCCCAACTGTGAAGGAATATATTTTTTTTTTCCAGGAGACAGAATTGCCTAGAAAATTCTGAATTAAAAAACACCTGAATGTATACCACACCTGATAACTAATGCTTGAAATTTTTATCTACTGTAAGTGGCGACAGTTGCCAAAGAGTATATTAGGAAAAGCACCTCGGTTTGTTTCTGAATAGATAGGGTGTTTATCTGTCTGTATTATATATGAAGAGGTTCCCCACAGACTTAACACATTCTGTCAAGCTCTCTTGTTTTACTGTGTTAGTAAATCATAGACCGTGTTTGAAATATCAAGTAATGGTGAGCTCTGATGTGCAGTTAGGAGTTGCCATTAATGTCAATTTCTTCCTACATTTTTACCTAGAGCTCCCATAAGGCAAATACTTGTCTGTAAAGTGAAGACATGCTAAGAAATGGGAAAATACCTGAAAGATGCATAGAGCTTTTAGTTTTTTGAGGGAGAGGATCTCTTTAGAACCTGAGTCATAGTTTTTGAATATCCTTAAGGATATTCTCTCAGTGAAATATTTTGTAAAGTTCTGAATTTTCACAAAGGCCACTTAATATTTTCTTGCCATCTCTATGGTGCTGCATACCAGACTATCATCATAATCTTCTAAGTAAACTAAGGTTAGGTATTTTAGTAGTTTCCACAATTCTGACACAAATGTAGTAAATTTATTTGAACATTATATTTTTTATACTTATGAAAATTTAAAAATTTTATTTATAATTACACGTAATTATACATGTTTTGGGCTAAGTGTGATATTTCAATACATGTGTATATTGTATATTAATTAAATTAGGGTAGTTAGCATGCCCATTACCACAAACCTTTATCATTTATTTGTGGTGGTAACTTTTAAGATCCTCTTTTCTAGCTATCTTGAAATGTATAATACATTATTATTAGCTATAATCACTCTGCTATGTAATATAACAACATAACTTATTCTTCCTTTCTAACTATAACTTTTACCTGTTGACCAACCTCTTCTATTCCCGTTTTCCTTCCCCAGCTTCTGGTAATGACTATTCTATTCTCTACTTCTATGTGTTCAATTTTTTCAGATTCCTTGTGGCAATCTAAAAAAAGTGGGACCGTGCAGTGTTTCTCTTTCTGTGTCTTGCTTATTTCGCTTAACATTATGTCCTCCAAGTTTATCCATGTTGCCACAAATGACAGGATTTCATACTTTTAAAAATAGCCAAATAGTAATCCATTATGTATATATACCATGTTTTCTTTACTCATTCAAGTTATGCTTGAATCTGAAAAACTATATTGTAAAAGAAAATTCTAACTACATTAAATACTTGACATAATATTAGCAAAATAATTATTTGAAGGCAAAAAAATGACAAAAAGGAGGCAGAAATTGGATTTGACTTTTGAAAGAAGAGAACTGTACTGGGTAAAATCCAAGTTTATATAGCGTTTCCTCTGAAGGCATGCTTCAGTCTAGGTTAAAACTCAAGCAGAAAGCTGATGTCACATTGGCTAGAGGTGTCAGAGGATTGACTTAGGAAATGCAAGAATGTCTAGAATTTGAATGTAAAATCCTGGAAAGGAGGAAGTCACAGAGATGGCTGCATATACTCTCCCATTAAGTCCTATCTATATATCTCATATATGCATAAAAATTTGCATGCAATCTCTTCTTAAATCCCAGGTTTATCCCTGAATTGAACTTGTCCTAAAGAGAATCCAAAGGTACCAGTGAAAGGCAATAGCTGGAACGCTAAAAAATGTGAACAGGGATTTAAGGCCCTGCCCACAACAAGGGAGATAAAGATTGGAATTTGAGTCCTGCCAAGTTATATCAGCTTGGCAAGTACTCTGGATTTCTTTTGAAACCCTAGAAAGGCCATACCTAGGGTACGAAAATTTTGTCACAGGACTAAGAAATTTACCCTTAAACTAAAGAGAAATAAAAACAGATCCACCCTGACAAAGTATAAAATGAAGTGCCTGTAAGTGCAACATTATCATCCAGTAATTTTACTATATGGTAAAACAAAAATCAACAATATTTTATAGAGAATAAGAGAGTCCAGATTCTATAGAACATACCATCTAAAATGTGTAACATACAATAAAAATACAAGATATGCATGAAAACAGAAACATGTGACCTAAGGTTAGGAAAGAAAGTAGTGAATATAAATAGACTAAATTCACAGACAGAAACTTTGAAGGAGGTATTATGCTCACATCCAAGAACTTAAGTGAAAAAAGTCATAACAAGTAAACAGATGGGGAGCCAAAGCAGAGAAATAAAAGCTACAAAAAAGAACCAAATGAAATTCTAAAATGGTAAAATACAATAACAAATAAAAAATTCACCAGATGAGCTTAACAGCAGCTTGGAATTGGCAGAAGAGAGGATCAATGAATTTTAAAGAAACATCAATAGAAATTATCCAAATTGAAGAACAGGGAGGAAAGAAGATCGAAAGAAATGAACATCTCTTAGTGGCAGGTAGGACAATATCAAGTGATCTTACATCTGTGTAATTGGTGCCTGAGAAGGATTAGAGAGAAAGGAAGACAAGAAAAAAAAAACTGAAGAAATGATGGCTGAAATGTTCCCAATGCTGAAGATAATCAATTTACAGATCCAAGAAATTAAGTGAACACTAAATAGAAAAGATAGAAAGAAAAGCACACCTAGGCACATCATAGTCAAACTGCTGATTATCAAAGATAAAGAGAAAGTCTTAAAAGCAGCTGGTGGAGAGGGGGACAACTCAGAAGACAGTAGATGTTGGCCAACTTCTCATCAGAAATAATAAAGACCTAGAGAGAATGGAATGACTTATTTTATTTTATTGAGACAGAGTCTCACTCTGTCACTCAGGCTGGAGTGCAGCGGCGCAATCTTCGCTCACTGCAACCTCTGCCTCCTAGGCTCAAGCGATTCTTGTGCCTCAGCCTCCCGAGTAGCTGAGATTACAGGTGCATGCCACCACACTTGGCTAATTTTTGTATTTTTTTTTTTAAGAGATGGGGGTTTCACCATGTTGGCCAGGCTGGTCTCAAACTCCTGACCTGAAGTAATCTACCTGCTGCACCCTTCCAAAATGTTGGGATTACAGGTGTGAGCCACTGTGTCCAGCCAGAAACTTATTTTGAGATGAACAAAAGTTGACAGAATTTGTTCCAGGCACAACTGAATTACAAGAAATGAAAAAGGGAGTTCTTTAGGCTGAAAGGAAATGACATCAAACGGTATCTCAAATATAAGAGAAGGAATAAAAAGAACTAAAAATGAAGTATTTGCATAAATATAAGACTTCTCTTTTTGTTTTCAATCTTAATTCCCTTAAAATACAACTGACTCTTCAAAGCAAAAGTAATTTTATTTTGTGGTTTCTAACATATGTGTTTATATACAACAATGGTAACAAGGAAGGTGGTTAATAAAATGGCACTGCTACAGATTCTTACATTTGATGTGAAGTGGTATAATGTTAAATCCACATAGTTTCTGATGAATTCAGGGTGTGTACTGCAATGTTTAGCATAATTACTAAAAATAATACAAAGAGCTATATATAAAAAGTCAATAGAGGAATTAAAATGGAATAGAACAATATTCGATTAATCAAATGGAAAATAAGAAAGTAGAAACAACAACAAAAACATATGAGGCAAATCAAACAAATAGTATTCTAAAGTTTAACTAGAATAAACAAATGGAGACTGACAAAAAGATTAAAAAGAATAACTTATTCTTCCTGACATAAAAATGACCTATAAAACTATAGCGATTAAAATATTATGGTACTATAGAAAGAAGGCAGGGATATCTGCTCTTACAATTTGTATTCGGTATTGTATTGATGTCCTAGGGAGTGCAATAAGGAAAAAAGTCCATAAAAGATTTATAAATATGATCTCTATTTGCAGATGACATGATCATGCCGAGATAATTTAATGGGAGAAAGGATAGTATTTTTAACAGATGGTCTGGAACAACTGGATATCCACATGGAAGAAGATAAACCTCAATCTAAAATTGATCTGCAGATTCCACACAATTCCAATTCAAATCCCAAAAGGTGTTTGGTAGTAATAAACAAGCTGATTCAAAATTTGCATGTTAATGCAAAAGACCTAGGATTACAAAAATCATCTTGAAACAGAGGAATGAAGTTGGGATCCTCTACCTTACTTCAAAACGTACTTGTTGTGGGTCAGATTTCATGAGAAAAAGGTTCTGAGACTATGACGTTTGTAGGCAGAAACTGTATTGGAAATTGCTCTCAGTAATAACACTTATAAGGATTGAAAAAAACATGATTACACAGAGGAAGAAATAGAATGGTGAAGGAGTTTCAGTGGTTGCTCAGTCCATAGCTCAGGGAACTCTGCAATTGACATGATCCTCCATGGTTGCCCTTCTCTGAGGCAGGCATTAGGCGGGCAGGTGCTGGCTTTTATACCCTCAATTTGACCACCCATTGGCTGCTGGTTTCCATCAGGGAGAGGCTACAAGCTTGTGTGAGTCAACATTCTTCAGCTGAGGGCCATCAGCTACTAGCACTTGCCGCAGCTGGGGAAATTAGTGCTTCAGTTCTTAAAGGGGATCTGGCTGGTGCTCCAGAGCATCCACTCTCATTCACCCTTTGTGCCGCTTGGATGTCCTTGCATTTTACAGTAAGTTCTGGGAACAGCTCCTCTACAATGCTGGTTGGTCTCCTTTCCTGAAAAAACTTTTTTTTTGGTGGGGGGAAGAGGGGATGGAGTCTTGCTCTGTTGCCAGGCTGGAGTGCAGTGGCACGATCTTGGCTCACTGCAACCTCCGACTCCCTGGTTCAAGCAGTTCTCCTGCCTCAGCCTCCCAAGTAGCTGGGATTACAGGCACAGGCCACCACGCACAGCTAATTTTTGTGTTTTTAGTAGAGACGGGGTTTCACCATGTTGGCCAGGATGGTCTCTATCTCTGGACCTCGTGATCTGCCCACCTCGCCCTCCCAAAGTGCTGGGATTAAAGGCGTGAGCCACACGCCTCCAAATACTTTTAAGATGAAGGTTAGTGAATCTTCACTATGGTCTTTATTTCTGCAGCTGTTCTTGAGGCCACAATGGACACTTATCAGCTGCTTCCTCTGCTACCCACTCTAGAGTCTACTCACCCTTCACCATCCAGAGTAGGTTGGTAAACAAAATGTAGCATAGACATACAATGTAATACTACTATATTCATAAGGTGGAAAATGGCTCAGCAAAAAAATGAGTTAACTGCATACACAGGCAAAAACATGAATGGATCCCAATAATATTATGTTGTGTAATTACACTATTGCGAAGTTCAAGAACAGGCAAAATTAGTCCACAAGGATAGAAACCAGAATAGTGTTTGCCTATGAAGGGTAGGGATTAACTAGAAGGAATCATAAGGAAAACTTTTGGGGGAGTTGCAATCTTGTAGTTCTTGATTTGGGTGGAGTTTACATGGTTTATATGAATATCATAATTCATCCAGCTGTATGCTAAGAGGCCAAAATATTAACCATGTTGGAATGGAATGATCTTGTTTACTTATTTGAGATATCTGTTTTCCAAGTTTTTCCCAGTAAATCTGTATTTCTTGGATAACTAAAATTTTTTTTAAGACATAAGTTGCATTTTAGTGTATGAACTGGCAAGCTACTTTTCTTTAATACTTTGGCCGTTTACAAATTTATGTCCATATAAGGTCACATTTTCTCTGGATGTGCTTAATGCTCTCACATTTGTATTAGCATATTGCCTACATAGGATTTCAAAGTTCCAATGAATTATAGATTTTGTATGGCTAGAGAGTAACTTGAAAAATCAGCTGACCCAGAAGATTGATGTCCATAACACTCAGGAGGGGGGGTTATTTATTTTCTTCTGGTGTACATCTAGGGATAGAGCCAGCCTCTACCATTTTTTTAGCCAATCTCTTTCAATACTTTATCATATTGATGAATGATTACTTAGAAGATCCCGGCCCCGAGATCCAAGATGGCCGATTAACAACAGCTCAGGATTGTAGCTCCCAGTGAAAGCACAGAGGGCGAGTGGACGCCGCACTTTCAGACGAATTTTTGTTGCCCACAGACTAGGAGATTCCCGGCGGAGGAGCCACATGGGTCGCCAGCGCGACTTTTTTGGCCAGCGCGGCTATTTTGCCAGCGCCCCAGCACGGCGCTTCTCAGCGCGGAGTATACGGGACGACTCTGGCTCGGCTGGTCCCGTCCCCACAAGGAGAACAGCAATTGGAAGCGCTGAGGACTGAGAGTTTCACAGTAAGCACAGCTGAACCGGGAAGGTCCAGCCCTGCGGGGAAGGGGCGTCCGCCAAAGGAAAACTAAGAAGCAGAAAAAACTTCATCA
>CAUYLG010020330.1:0-23760 GCA_963573385.1 Cacajao melanocephalus
TAAAGATACATGCACACATATGTTCACTGCAGCCCTCTGTACAATAGCAAAGACCTGGAACCAACCCAAATGCCTATCAATGATAGACTGGACAAAGAAAATGTGGTACATATACACCATGGAATACTATGCAGCCATAAAAAACGATGAATTCGTGTCCTTTGTAGGGACTTGGATGAATCTGGAAACCACCATTCTCAGCAAACTGACACAAGAACAGAAAGCCAAACACCGCATGTTCTCACTCATAGGTGGGTATTGAACAATGAGAATATGTGGACTTAGGGAGAGGAGCATCACACACTGGGGGCAGTTGAGGGGTGTAGGATAGAGACAGTGGGGGGTGGGGAGGGATAACATGGGGAGAAATGCCAGATATAGTATGCACCTAAAGTTAAAAAAATAAATAAATAAAAGAATTTTGGTTTTAATTTTAACACAGGGTATGGGTGATAAGCTGCCCCCAATTCTCATCTCAGTCTATCCCATCCATGCCTAAAGCCCCTCACCAGGCACCCCTCACTAGGATGGGTACGCCAAGAACCTGGGAGAAAATACCAGTCTCCTAGATTCCTAAACTTGCAAACCTAAGGCAGTACAGGGCAGAGAAACCAGCTCTTCCTGTCCCAGGCTAAACAAAAGTCTGGCTGAAACAGCTGAGATTTGTACTTGATAATATTCTGGGGCAGTTTAGGGGCTGGTAGATGCATGGGTGAGTGGGAGAAGGATTCAGATGTGCGAGGAGATAAAATTTCCCAGAGAAAAGGCAAAGATCCTTGGGAAGAACCAGATTCTAGGATCCTCCTTAGCCAAGCTCTGCAAAGCTGTGCTTGAGCACATCCAGGAATAAGTTCATCCCTCTTCTCAAGCAACACAGATTCTTGTCACCCCAACTCACTGTAAGATGCTGTCAAAGTTGACAACCACAGGTAGCCCATTGGGCCTACAGGGACAATCCACAATCCACTAGGCCAGCGCGCACACACACACACACACACCCTGTCCCTCCTCCTGCCCTCTGAAGCCTGGCCAGATGTGAGTCTGGAGCTGATGACTCATTCATCGAAATCAAGAAGCACTCCCTTCTCTCATTCTCTTGGCCTGGCAGTCTCCTCCACTGTTCCACTTTATCCCTTTCAATCTCCTCTCCTTACCACTGCCCCTAACTGGGAGTGAATGTCAAGTAAATGCTAACTTGACTTCTGAGTATCGGAAGCAGTTGAGGACAGCTAGAGACTGGAAGACACAGGAAGGTCTGAAGAATGGGCTTCTCACTCTCTCACCTCTAGAGCTTGGGTCAATGTCAAGGGCCAAGCAGCAGGAGCTGATGGCTGCTGCCTGGTTCTTTTCCAAGGGCTATCATGGGGGGTATGATCTCAGTTAAAGGTAGATGTCTAAGAGGGCTGGTAGGCTATTTATTTTCATCTACAGCCTACAATTTTAGCATCAAATCCTCCCCTGAATAATGTGGCACAGGATAATATCTGTGTATCAATCATATGCCTCCATTGACTATTTTTAAACCAGAAATGAGTTCCCATTTAAAATCACTTTCCCTCTTCCCACCTCCCACCTAACCAAAACCCAGACAGCAAAACTTAAAAATACTAATGTTCATTATAAGATTCTGCCTGCATGTGTATTTAATGCCACCAGTATAGAACATGAGGAAAATAAGTCAAAGTGACCAACAACTCATCTAAGACTTCTGGGTACATTCAAGGGCTTATGTACATTGAAATACCACAATTTTATTTCCAGTTTTACTAAGAGTTCATACCTTATGGTATCACTGCAAGTCAAACCCAAATATTAACAAGGTAAAGGAAGAAAAACTCTAAAAGTGAAAACTTTCCTAGCTGCTAAGTGGTGACCAAGAGCAAAAGCTAAAGATGAATCTTCGTGCAGCCTGGAGACCCAATGAGTGCCACGTTGGGCTGGGGTGTAAATGTAGCCATGGACCCCACAAAGTCCTCCCCAAGAGCTGAGGAAATGAACTTCTGAGGAAATGAACCAATGAGAGCCACGTTTGGCTGGGGTGTAAATGTAGCCATGGACCCCACAAAGTCCTCCCCAAGAGCTGAGGAAATGAACTTCTGGTGGGAAAAACTGCTACAGGGAAAACTTAGAAGTCAGGAACATGCAATCAGAGAAAAGTGGTCACATCTTGACGGTGTTAATGGGGCTGCCTAATTCAGTCCTCACAATGAAGCCCACAAACCAAATGGAACCTTGAAGCTCTCAGGATTAAGACTTCGGCAGTACAAGTGTGTTATTTTGAAGTTATGTATGTTATATGCTCTCTTATAAGAAAGAATTGGCTTGCTATCCAATTTGGAATGAAAATAAATATTTCTTGTGAAACAGCCCAGAATGACTTTCACACAACATCATTTATATATATTAGCTAAATTGCAAGTTCCTCGTAGGTAGCATCTTCCTGTCTCAATTACCTTATGTCTGTTGATGGTGCAGAATCTTGGGTCTGCTATGGGGGAGGTACACAGAAATGCTTCTCACCTGACGAGCCCAGCCTGGAACTTTCCTAATACAAACCTGCCCATCCCTGCCACACACAGCTTCCCGCTGGTCCAAGGATCACGTCTGGCCCCACATGTAAACGTGTGGCTCAGAACTCCCAAGCTATGGCTTGTGCTTTGCTAGAGAGGAGCCAGGATTCACTGGGGTCTAGAGATTTTGAACTCCAAAATGAGAAAAAGAGGAGTGGGAAGGAGTCAGGCGGTGAGTCAATCAACAGGAGAGAGGCAGAGCTTCCTGGACAGGACAGGGACAGAGGCCTCAGGCGGCCTTCGAGGGGGCAAGAAGCTGGGAGGATGTCCCTGCTCCCCATCCACAGTAAGAGTTCACACAGGGCACCTTGGCGTGCACGTGGGGCTGGGGGCGCCTCAACCTGGGGCCCAATCAATGCAGGTCCATTAGGAATGGTGGGAGGGGAGGGGCAGGGGGCAGCTGACACAGCAGGTTTAAAGGGATGCCAGGGCAAAGCACTTGGGAAATGTGCTGCACCCAAAAGGCACCCAGGCCCATTCCTGAACGCCTGCTTGCTGGACTACACCCGTGTAAAGGAGTGGTGAATGCATCAACACAAGGGCCACTTGCTAGAGCATCGGCCTCCATTTAGCAGCATGAGCACTGGACACAGAGTCAGGGGAGGGCAGAGGGCCAAGATGAGTAGGGACACACAGCAGGCTGTGGACAGATGCTGGCTTCCCTATGCTACAGTTTGGATGTTTGTCCCCCCAAAACTTATGTTGAAATGTGATCTCCAGTGTTGGAGGTGGGACCTAATGGGAGGTATTTGGGTCATGGGGACAGATCCCTCACGAATGGCTTAGTGTTGTCCTCACAGTAATGAATGAGTTCTTGCTCTATTCGTTCCCACGAGAGCTGGTTGTAAAAAAGAGCCTGGCCGAGCACTTTGGGGTGGGGGGGCCAAGGTGGGAGGATCATTTGGGCCCAGGAGTTCAAGACCAGTCTGGGCAACATAGTGAGATACTGTCTCTACAAAAAATAGAAACACATTTTAAAAATGAAATAAAATAAATATAAATTAAAAAGAGCCCAGCACTCCCCTGACCCCATCTTGCTTCCTCGGATGCCATGTGATCTGCAGATGCCAGCTCCCCTTTACCTTTAGCCATGAGTGGAGGTGGCCTGTGGCCCTTCCCAGATGCAGATGACCAATCCTGAACTTTTGCAGACGTCAGAATCATGAGCCAAATAAACCTCTTTTCTTTATAAATTACCTAGTTTCAGGTATTCCTTTACAGCAACACTAAAAGGACTAAGACATCCTATGAGCCGGGCATTTGATCCCGGTTAGCCTCAGCCCGGGACGCCTGCAAATGCTCACCTTCAGCACCTGGCTGACAGCCTTAAGCCTCGTATGTATTTGGCATAAATAACAGGAATCTGTAATGAAGGAGGTGCAATTAGATAATTGGCAAGATCACTTTCAGGGCCACGGGGTTGAGATTCTGTGGGAAACCTCTTTTCTTTGGACAAAAGGAAAATGCCCCCCCACCCTTATTATCACAGTGTGGTACTGGCTGTATATGTGGCTAGCTGCAGAGCTGGTTTATATGTCCCTATAGTGCCACAGTTTCTATTGTGCAAACATCTGGCACCCTTGCTGATAAAACCGAACATCAAATAACAGGGCAGTTGCTGGTAATTTAGCACTCTGACCAGCCCCTCACCATTATGACTGAGAAAGTTCAGTGTTCGTATCTGTGGAGAGAGTGATGACAAACTTTGACCCTGTTTTCATGTAATAAGACAATAATAGCAGATATCCTATGTCATTCAGTCTTGCTCTTTTGCAACCCCGCTCCCCGTCCACCCAAGAGTAACAGGTGGTTTGGAATCACTTACACTGACCTGGCACTGCTGCATGGGGCACGATTTCTATGTGAAACACTGGACGAAAATGAAAGCCTGACCCTTCACTGCACAGGCCCTCATAAACCATGTGGGATAAGCGTGGCACAGCGAGCCACCCCGCAGCAGCAAAACCAACTGGGATAAGGAGGTGAGCCCGGCGTGGAGCGAGCTGGTGGGGACCACTGGCTCGACTCCCTCCTGACTCTGTGTCCAGGGACAGTGGAGGCCCTCAGTTTCCACCTGTGCAAGTTGGATGAAACGGAGCTGCTCTCATGATGACATGAAACCGTGTACATGATGGTGCTCTGTCAAGTACAAAATTATATTAATACCTCGAAAATAGATAATACATTCAAAACCATGGCCTGAGAAAAGAATCCAGAGTTTTTGGAGAATAAAAATACATGTGGTATACTTATTTCTCCTTTCAGGGAAGGTATTAAATCCACCCAAACCAGGATATTTATAAAAAGATGATTTTTAAACATTCATATATTAAAAAATAAAATTTAAGGGGAAAGGTTTCTGATATAACATTACATGCATACTGTAGACAGTAGATAGTCTTTTGATTTTCTAAAAATTTTAAATAGGCCAGTGCTCAAAGAAATGACCAACCTGGTGCAGTTTCTAATTCTGAAGTATCTGAAACAGTATTTTCTTTTTTAAAGAAATATATACATTTAATAACATTTGGAGCTCATTTTCGTTTGGCACCAGTAACTACCTAGAACATAATCTAGAACCTGGAGGTGAACTCAAAGAGGTCTTTGAGCACCGAAAATAGATGTTGTAAGATCTGTGCATTAAGCTCGTGCATGCTGGCTACAAAGGGTGCCAGGCCCTCCCCCAGAGCCTGCTTAATGCCAAGGTCAAAGCCGTAGAGCTAGCTCTGTGCACCCTGTACTATGTCCCCACATCCTGGACTTGCACAGAAATCCCACCAAGAGAGCAGGACACATTTCTTTTCCTGTGTCTAGGCAGGGGTGACTGTGACTCCCTGACATGAAGTGGAGCTCCATCCTCACCTGTAGAATTGTGGGTGGGGGAACGGTTAGATCCCACATGTTGGTAATTGCACTGTTACCTTTCAGTTGAGAAAATACAAAATACCAAAAAGCCACAGTAGCCAAGTCACATTTTCCAATGTATTAATCAAAATAGCATCTATATGCATCAGAAAAAAAAAGTTACGTGCTTCCATACCAAACATAATTTTGTCTGTACCCACTGTGTGGGCAGAGCACATGCAGATTCTCATACATTCGTGATAAATGCCCATCCCAGGCAGGGAAAAAGTATGGCTGTAAATTCCAGGAGCCAGGGGCTTGCTTAAGGCCACATGCCCAGCTCGAGGCTAAAATCCAGGTCGTTTGGTTCCCATGCCAATATTTTTTCCATCACCTCCAACAGGTTTGGCGACTTGATTCTGCAGTTATGAAGAGATGGGAATATGACATTAGAATGGGAGAGAGCCACTGCAGGAAGGGGCTGACGACAGTTCCCAACCCCTAGAGGCACAGAGACCAACCACTGTGAGAAGGCATAAAGGCTGTGGAGGCAGAGAGACTCCAAAGGCTCTATCACTTAGTGAGTACAGGATTTGGGGCAAGTGACTTAGCCTCCTTGAGCTTGTTTCTTCATCTACAGAACGGGAAAAATACCTTGTGAAGAACAGAGATAATGTATGTAAAATTCCTTGCATGTAATAGGCACTTAATAAATGGCAGCTAGAGTTAGAATTTTAAGAACTCAAGGAACACAGATACCAAAAGCCTTTTAACTGGAGCGAAGAGAATTAGACATCTAAATAGAGCCCCTAAGTGCACGTCTGTGTTTGAACACATTTCATCACATTCATAATGATCACCCTGAGGGATTAGGAGGGGGTTCAGTTGGAGAGAGCGCACTACTTGGTGGAAGAAGCATGTGTCTGGGGGTCAGACACACCTGGTTCGAATCCCGGCAGCACTATTTCTAGCCTTGTGCCACTTGGCAGTCGGTTTCCTCAGACTCAGTTTTCTCACCCACTAAATGGGAATAATTATGGTGTCCCAGGGATGAAATGTAGGCCTCTGGCCTTCAGCAGATGCTTATTAAAATGCCAGTGCCATGAAGGCGTAGGATGCTATGATGTCTTCCTGTTAAATTTTTGTCCGGAAGAAAGAAAGCATTTTAAGTATGATGTTGGAATGGGCAAGTTTAGTCACTTGGAAAATTTATATACACATGATATCTTTATTCTCCAATGATGTGTGACTCAGGTAAACATTTCTAAAAACATGTGCATTTATCAAATAATAGATGCAGTATCCAGCAGGCAGCAGGCACTCAATAAATGCTTGCTGCAAACTGAATGCATGAAAGGAGTAATAATCTAACTCTAAAAACAAGCCACTTTTACACGCATAGAGTGCTGTCTTTCCTTGAAGTGATTAACTCCAAACCAAGAAGAAACTTGGAACTGCAAAAGCGGAAACTACTTTTTTTCCTATTCAATAAATCATCAAGAAAGGTTAAGTCTGAAGGGTCTGCATTACTCAGTACAGAAGGTTTCTCAGATTTCTCTTTTGACCTGGCTGAAATAGACACTTCAAATTAGCAAAAATTCATTTGGTCTTCCTGACTCATGAAATAAATGGATGAACTTCAATCCATCCTCGCATAACTCTCAGAGTCTGCCATGCTCCACTCTGCCAGAGACACATGTCTCCTTACATGCTCCACAAGGCACCAGATATCTATCAACAGAGCAAGGTTCTGTCACCTACCCCAGTGATAGACACCCATCACCAACACAAGGATACCTCAGACCGATGATCATGACTTATCTCAGCAACACACGGCTCAGAGCTCTGAGAGGTGTCTCCTCCCCAGGCAGGACCAAAGGCACAGGGCACTGCCATGCTGAGGGGCCATTCCTGCCCCGGCCCAGATCCACCTCTGGTCTCTGAACTACCTGGGGAGTCTGTTTTGGTCTGCCCGGGTCTCAGTGCGTTCTCACCACCTGCCAAGGTTCACTGACCGAGACAAGCCCACAATTTCCTGGTGGCTTGATCGTTCCTGTGTGCCTGGTGGCATCCATGGTCACAGAAAAACAGAGATGGGCACTCAACTATGATAAATGGGGGAGGTAATATCTGCTTTGGTTTGGTGGAAAGATGTCAGGTGAGCAGAGGAAGGTGGAAGATGAGGGCTGGAAGGTGCCCAGTGGGTGGGCAGGAGGACAAGGCTCTGCCTGTCAATCCCAGGACAGGGGACTGGGAACCGCGTATGGGGTAGGGCAACAGCCTAACAGCGGCATGAGACATTACAATAGAAAAGGAACAGTCACACGAGGAATATCCTGCAAAACTGCTGAACCTTTGGTATTTATCTGCCTCAGAAAAGAGTTATCATATAGAAATCCACAGGCCTGCCCCATATCATATGGCCTGCTAATGTTTACTGGCATTTTTCCTAGCTAGCTGCTCCTAAACATGAGCTTGCCTCTGGCTGCAAGGTTCCCCATTTTGTCAAGAAAACAAAACGCCTGTCTGTAGCTCAGTGCACGGACTTCACTCACAAACACCATCTCCATGAAAACCTAATGAAAAAGTAATAAAAGTGAAATATAGTTTATTAATATTCATACTGTCTCCCACTGCCAGCAGCCATATGTGTTCCATCATTAGAGAAGCAGGCTGCTCACAGGCCGATTCTCAGGGAGCCGTGGTCCTTGCCATCAAAGTGACCATCACAGCGGGCAGCTCAGAATGGAGGGCTAGGCCTTACTAGCACTGTGTAACTACCGCGTGACCTGGGGCTACCTCTCACCACCCGCTAGTTAGACAGCCTTAGGGGCTTGCCACCCCATCCTGGGGCCACCACAAACTGGGAAATGGGACTGAGAATGCCAACCCGATTGCCTGACATCAATGCTACATGGGAAGGAAACTTCTGCACGTGGGAACAAAAGCAGATATATTTGAGCGTAAGGACATTAAAATGTTCTTCAAGAGGCGAGGGGAAAGCAAAGAATCAGAATAAATCAGAACTGCTCTATGGAATGGTTTATAGGACAAACAGTTCATTAAAACCCACATAAACTCCCAACAGAAGAAAGAACACACACTCAAGATAAAAATTTAGGAAAGGGGGATTTATAATAGTCACAAAATATAACCTGCAAAAGATGTTTTGGACAAATTACCCAAAACTATGGAAGAAGCATGATTTGGGGATGAAATGGCTATAAAACCAGAGTACAGTGAAACCCTGTCCCACAGCTTAACTGTGATCAGAGTGATTTCTGTCTAATTTTCTGTACTGGAGTCTCCTTAGGGGAAGGGCCTAGTTCTGATTCATCGTAGCACACTGCCTTGCTTCTAACAGGTGTCCAATAAAATGTTTCCTGAATGAAGGGGGGAAGAAAAGTATTAGCAAATCAGGATTTGAGGAAGAGTAGATATCCTATCAACGTTTAAGACTTGGGAGAACTGGCCAGAGGGAGAAAAGCTGTGTTGCAGATGAACAGAAGGAAACCAAGGCAAAGAGGAGGTACCTGGAAAGCCACTGATAACCTGATGCTTGTTGAAGTTCGGTGATTTTGTTGATAGTAGGGTAGGGGATGCAACTATGTAAATACACGGTGGTAATATGCAGATTTCTTTCTCATATAAAGGTTTGTGAGAATGAAATATAATTATCTATGTGGCAAATCAGGAGTGGGAAGAAAAAAAATGCAGTCTTGTCTGGGCATGGTGGCTCACTTCTGTAATCCCAGCGCTTTGGGAGGTGGAGAGATTAGGATCCGTTGAGGCCACGAGTTTGAGACCAGTCTGGGCATCATAGCGAGACCGCCCCCTTCCCCCCGCCATCTCTACAAATAATTTCAAAAACTAGCCAGGCATGGTGACACACACCTGTAGACCCAGCTACTCGGGAGGCTGAGGCAGGGGGATGATTTAAGGTCAGGAGTTCGAAGTTAGAGTGAGCCATGAATGCACCACTACACTTTAGCCGGGTGACTGGGCGAGACCCTGTCTCAAAAAAAAAATAAAGATAGAAAAAGAAAATGCAGTCTTTTCTGATTAGGGAAGATAGTTGATGATAAAACAAAACCAACTCCAGATACTTTTCGCTTCCTCTAAATGGCAGCACAAAGAAAAGGGACATAAAAGTAAAGGGGGTGGGGTCAAAGGGTAAAGCGGGAAGAGTCACACAGGCTGAAAGGAACACTCGCATCTCCCTGGCGTCAGCACTTGGAGGTGGCACATTTCAGAGCATTTCCTCCTCAGAGAGGTGAATGTTTCGTGCATCTCCATGGGCCAGGCACTGCATATGTGGATTTCACCTAGTCCTTACAACTTTCATAAGACAGCATTGTGATCCCCAGTTTAGGGGTCAGAAAGCTGGGGTGTAGAAAGTTAAGTAACTTGCCAAGGATGCACAGACGGTCAGTTGCCGAACTGGAATTTTATTTAGGCTCACCACCTCTAAAGCCAACTATACCATATACTTTAGAATTATTGAAATATCATAGACAAAATACTCCCCCTTTCACCTCCTCCTCAACCCCCTGCCGGGGATCAGTCCCTCTTATAAGACAGCGACAGCATCATCCCAGAGTCAGCTGGCCTGGCTTCACCTCCTGCCTGCTGTGCACACCGCACCTGTTCTTCAGATAACAACACTGCATCCATCAGGGCAACACCAAGATCCGCTTACACACAGGTGCCCAGGGGCCTTAGAGAGAGCTGCAGAAAAGCTGCTCCTTTTCTCTCCGAGTAAAGGAGAAAACAAAATATTTACCTTAGTGTTTCAGCCTAGAGCCGGAAAAGTACAAATCATCTCCACAAATCTGCTTTTGTCAGGATTTATAAAATCAGCTCCTAGAGCGATGACACAAACACAGCTCTGAAAGATACTCACATTCTAGCTGGTGTCTCTAACCATGCTAGGTCCCACATACAAATAAACCAAAAAGGACCTGCATCTCAGTTCCTGGTAACAATCTCATCCCATTCCTACTGAGGCTGAAAAAGTTCTTTTTCCACTTTCTGCTTAAAAATAATTTATTGAGGTGGATCACATAAATAAAATTGGTCATTTTAAAGTGAACAATTTAGTGGCATTTAGTACACTCACAATGTAGTACAAACCACAACGTCTATCTAGTTCCAAAATATTTTCATCACTTGGAAGTAAAAATCCCCTATCTATTAAGAATTTCTCCTATTATCCCCTCCTCCCAGCCACCAATCTGAATTCTGTCTTAATGGATTTTTTTTTTTTTTTTTTGACACAGAGTCTTGCTCTGTCACCCAGGCCGGAGTGCAGTGGTACTGTCTCGGTTCACTGCAACCTCTGCCTCCCAGGTTCAAGTGATTCTTGTACCTCAGCCTCCTGACGATTACAGGTGCATGCCACCAGGTCTGGCTAATTTTTTGTATTTTTAGTAGAGATGAGGTTTTGTTATGTTGGCCAGGCTGGTCTTGAACTCCTGGCCTCAAGTGATCTGTCCATCTTGGCCTTCCAAAGTGCTGGGGTTATAGGCATGGGCCACCACACCCAGCCATCTTAATGGATTTTTCTATGCTGGGTATTTTTCATATAAAGAATATCACATGATATGTGTATTCCTTCTTTCACTTAGCATGATGTTTTGGGTGTATGTTCATGCTGTAGCATATATCAGTACATCATTCCTTTTTTATGGCAAAATAATATTCCATTGTATGTCTATACTACCATTTGCTTATATATTGATCCACTGATGGACATTTGGGCTGTTTCCACCGTTTGGCTGTTGCTATGAACATGCATGTACAAGTATTTGTTCAAGTCCCTGTTTGCACTTATTTTGGGTATATTTTATTTTATTTTATTTTGGGTGTACACTTATTTTGGGAATAGAATTGCAGGGATCAAATGGCACTTCCACGGTTTCGTTTTTGAGGAACTGTCAAACTGTTTTCCACTGTGGCCGTACCATTTTACATTCCTACAAGCAATGTATGAGGGCTGCTGAAAAAGTTGTTTTAAACATAATTTATGAAAAAGAAACCTGAAATGATTTTCATTAACACTGACCTTTGCAGCTCATGAAAGGATTAGGGGATTTATAGAACAGCTTTCCTGTAACAGGCCTTGTGAAATCTCTAATCCTCAAACCCCTCATCAAGTACAGAGAATATGTTAATCACTAGCCCAGGCACCTAGGATGGTTCCAGTTCCTAGCTCGTTGCCCAGGACTAACACCCCGGACACAGCTATAGAACAAAAGTTCCAAAAGTTCGAAAGTTCCATCAAATACAAGAAGGCGTATGTTATACCACAGAGTTTACATGCAGCAAGAATTTACATCAGAGAAGAGCAGAGTGCCCAAAGATGAATAGAGAAATGAAACCTGAGTAAGACCTTGAAGGATGGGTATAATAAATCACCCATGCAGAGCACGGAGCCCCATAGTTGCCACGATCCGAATGGCCTGCTGTACTGAGGGCGGCCCAGCCAGCTGCCAACGCACAGCAGCTTGGACAGCAAGGAGCATGAGACAGAGACACCGGAGAGTGGCATCCGCCATCTCTCCCCCCAGCCCGGGGCCATATCTCATTTCCCCAGGGCCGCAGGGAGTATAGCTCCTGCAAAATATCTCCCTTCCTACCTGCTAGGAAAGGCCATGTTGTCATGTTTCATTAGAAATGTTCAATTTCTGTGGCAAAACAAACTCAGCAATTCTCACACTGTGCAGGCAAAATGGAAAGTATTTAAGTGTGGCGAGTCTCACCTGCTAGATGGGAAGAAGGATGACATGAATATGTACAGACTCCCTCCCCGCCTCCTCTTTATCACCTGGGGAACAGGGCCATGTTCAGGCCTTCCACAGCGTCCGACCCGGCAAGAAGTTACATTTTGTCCAGGGAAAGTCTCACCAAGGAGCAGGAGGGTGTTAAGCCCCCCAGGCACACCCTGCTATCAGGACCCGAGGCTGGGCCTGCCAGGGAGGGTGGAGCTGGCATGGGTCCCTCTGCACCAGGCACAAGGTGGCCTTTCCCACAGCAGAACCCCTCACCCTTCACCTGTGATTGTAGGAGATGACTGCTGTCTACCTGGCACAGCTGCCACCTGCATCCCTCCCATTGACATTCTTAGAGTGAATTCAAGGCTGCCCTGGGTCTGAATCCCCCACAGCGCTGGGCCGCAATCTGTGCACACTGGGGGTGTGTGGAGTGAAACCTCAGATGTGCCTCCCACCCTGGAAAACACGCGTGCTTTCTGCGGCTGTACACCACACCGCCTTTGTCTGGGGCGCTGAATCGTTAATTTTGGAGCAGGGGCAATGCTGCTCTGTGCAAAGGATCAACATCATCACTGTCTGGGACAGAACTGAGCAGTCATGCAAGACTACACGACGTCCGTGCTCACCAAGCACGCGGTTCCCAACTGGACAGGAAAACAAACCCTCAGTGGCGCCCTCTAGAGGGCAGGACACCATCTGTGCCAGGTGAGGAGTGGGGAAGGCTGACGTGAGACCACTGAAATCAGACGCCTTCTTGAGGGTGCTTGAGGCCAGACCTTTTAGAGGCGCTAGGGGTTTCCTGCTGTGCATGCCACAGCCTGGGGACCCTCAACACGCCTACTTTCTGCAGTGGGGCAGGAATCATCTGGACAGAGTTGGACACAGAGGCCGTACTGTTGCAGTGGTCACCAACGTGCGGGTGACCGGGGGCCAGGCCCTAACCACAAAGTACCCTACATGGTAGGGACAGAAAGGCTGCAAGAGCTACCTTCAGAGCTATGATGAGGGTCACAAAAAGCACGCTCCTGGAAATACTCAGAAAACGTGAGTCCCCATCGTCATCAAAGGCCTGCTCCAACACAAACCTTATCTTTGGGTCAAACAGAGAGCAATGCACGCAGCTTCTTAAATGGGTATTTCCTTTGTGTACATCCATGCTTTATTCTCTGAAATCTGCACGTTTACAGTTAACCCTCCCACTCTGGGTAACCTAGAAATGATCTTTCCTCTCCTCAGTTCATTTCTCTCGTGAGGCATTCTCAACAGAATTCCCCTCTTGGTCCCGTGTGGGAGTGAGTCTTGCAGGCTCGGCACTGCTCTCATTTTTCTGGGGCCTCCCTGTTCCTATGCTCTCACTCAGCGGGGTGTGCCCAGAAGAGATGGTCTCTCTGCAAAGAAGCCACAGCACTTTCTCAAACTGAGGGCAGCCTCCTCCTTCTGCAGACATGCACGTAGTAGGTATTCAAAATCACTTGCAGAATAAACTACGAGGCCAAGCACTGAGAATAATGAAGTGACAGACTTCTCTATACAAACCTGGACATGCAATAGGAACAGAAAAACATTGGGAAAAATGAAAAAATAGCACATTTCTCAGAGAACATCTCTCTTCAATCTTTCTGTTTCTGTCAGCACCAGCAGCACCCTAATTTGGACCTACATGGCCTCAACAGAGAGCCACGTGGATGCGCTTCTTGCAAGGGTGGCGCTGGCGCAGAAAGGTAAAGCAGTGAACCAGCACCACCCTGGAGGCTGGAATTTCTCCTCTCTGTGCCCAGTCTAAGGCAATGTTGTCAGGGTTCGTTAGACAGCATCTCAGTAGGGCGGTGTCTGGAGATTCCCTATCTACTTCTGACGTGTCCACCTGGATTAGTTTGAGAACCTTAGAAACACAAACAGGTGCACGGAGGAGAACAGGGAAAAGCCAGGAACACAGAGGCCACGGCAAGAAATAATAACACATTTATAATCTCAGCTACCTGCAGGACATGAAGAGGCTGTGAAGCTAGACATGAGGCTTAAAACTTACCAAGACCTTCCCCATTCCCAGAGCCCTCACCCTAGAACATCGGTTCGGGTCGAGTGAGCTGTGGGGAAGTCATGTCAGAGTGGTAGACAGACTTATCCCAACTCACACAGCTGGCGGGACACTGAGACGCAGGTCCTTCTGCCTCACCGCCCTCGTCTAGGCCAAGGGTGGCAGGCCATTCATGTTCACCATACAACCAGTGGTTAAAATCAGCCTTGGTTCTCTCCCTGGGTCTAAGAGCCAGACCCTGGGCCTAAGAAATATATCATTTCTTTGGGGATCAAATGAATGAATGAATAAGAAGATGGATTATACTAAATGCAAATATTCAGAGGAGGGAGAAATCTCTTTTGGTTATGGCAAAGGTGGCACTTGAGTTTCACAAGGGGAGTTGGGGGGGCTGGGTTTAGAGGCCCAGGGGTGTAGGGAGGCAGAGAAGGCATCCTACACCAAAGGTGCCCTGCAGGCTGGAACGGATGGTGAGCAGGTCAGGCTGGTGCAGAGGCCATGTGGGGAGAGCGAGGCAGAGAGGCAGGCTGGGGCCACCCAGTAGGAGGAGTAGGACTTCGAATCCCAGACCTTCCATTCCCAGGTTAGGGATCTGGACGTGGGAGTGGAGCAGGGCGTGCAGGAGGAGCAGAGAAACAGGAATAAGCTTTAGGAGGTGTCTCCTGAGAGCAAGGAAGGGCGGTCCCTGCCAGTGCTGCTCTGGACTCCTGCAGCGCAGGCTGGGGCACAAGACAGCGGCGGGAGAAGCTGGGCAGCCTGATCGTGAGCTCAGCTCTGCAAATACTGGGGCCTCTCACTGCCAGGAGTGGTCCTGAAAACCCGCATCTTACACTGGTTGCTCCGAGCTACAGAGGACACTCTGGAAGGACATTTACGGGCTGCTGACCCTCTTATTTCCTCCAAAAAAACAAGCCAATACCCCTGTCTGTGGGGACAGGGGAGCAACCTGGCTCTGAGCCCAGCATGTGACCTTGGGCCACAGCCCAGTCACTGGGGTGCATGTCCCAGGTCGAGCTGCTGGGACCACTCCAGGCACAGAGACCCTCACCGAGGCCCAGTTTTTTAGAATGAGGACTCGGTACCCACCACATCCAGGACAAAGGGAGCACTCTCCCTGGGGGCTGGGGGGAGAACTTTCCTGCAAAGCCTGCTGCTTCTCTGCAGTAGTAAGCTTGAAAATGCCCTCAGGAGGGAGGCTTGCCACAGGGGAAAGCTGGTTTTGAGAAAACATGGCTGTCTATGTGTGGGCATCCAGGCATGGGCGTAAATAATAATGTCAGAAGCAAGGGGGGGACCCCAGGCACACTGAGCCTGGATCCACAACCCCGCTCCAGCTTCATCTCCCATCTCCCGTCCAGACTTGCAGGGTCCTGGTATTTCAGCAGTAATAGTCTGTCACTTCTCTGTTTCTAGGGGTCAGTCCTTAACTTCTGGAGGACGAGTTGATGAATGCTATCACAAAACAGCACAGAAATAAAGAAACTTCATGCTCTCAACGCTTCCGCCACCAGCAGCTGTTTATGCCCGAGTTGTTTTCGTAGGTTCCCCTGTCCGGCCGTTTCCAGAAATGACTGTTACCCTCCTGGCCATCCTGTGACAGGATGAACAAAGATATCTCTTTCACCCAAACACAGCACAACAAAACAAAAACAGGAAGAAAAATTAGGCACGGTCAGGCTTATGGGTTTAATTTATCAACAGTTTCCCTAGAGGTCATTAGAGGTGAATCGATTTAAAATTGTTTTGAAAATATTTTAACATTAAATATTTTTAAAATGTAAAGTCCTACGAATTTTAGCCCATGTATAGATTCGTGTCACTACCACCACCCTGAGAACACAGAACAGCCCATCATCCTAAACCTCCCTGCTGCTGCTGCTCACGGCGAGTGTTTGACTTTCACAAGTGCGGACATCATCTGGCTCTTTCGGTGCCAGATCTATTTATATTCTGGGGGCTCGTACTTAGTACATTTTATTTGCCAGTGTAAGTTCTAATTTACAAAAAGAGGAGGACGAGAAATCCTTCATGGAGGTCAGAGGATGACAAAGAAGCGGCACCAACAGTTTGTCCCTCATGTTCTGGCCAAAGAACTTTTATGGCAAACATCTACATAAATAAGGCTGTGGCTGGGGGTGACACCGCCGCAGTCATGAGAATTAGGATGAGGAAGGGGCTCTAAATACAGGGAACACCACGCACCAGTTTACCTGCTGCGACTGGATACACACACAGACCACACGTGGCAGCACACACACCCAACACACACTACACATGCCCACACTACACCCAACACACACACCCCCACACCCACACTATACCCAACATACACACCCCCTAACCCACACCCCCCCACACCACACCCAACGCAAGCTACATATGCTCACACTACACCCAACACATACACAACACCCAACACACACTACACATGTCCACACTACACCCAACACATACACCCCCTACACACACATTATACCGACATACACAACCCCAACCCACACTCCTAACATACCACACCCAACACACGCTACATGTGCTCACACTACACTCAACACATACACCCCCCACACCCACACTACGCCAACACACACAACACACCCAACACACGCAACACGTGCTCACACTATACCCAACATATACCCCCCACATTCACACTATACCTACACAACCAACACACACAACACACCCAACACATGCTACATATGTCCACACTACACCCAACACATACACCCCCCACACCCACATTATACCGACATACACAACCCCAACCCACACCCCCCAACACACCACACCCAACACACGCTACACATGCTCACACTACACCTAACATGTACCCCCCCATATTCACACTATACCTATACAACCAACACACACAACACAACACACCCAACACATGCTATACATGTTCACACTACACTCAACACATACACCCCCCACACCCACACTATATCAACGTACACACCCAACATACACTACATGTGCCCACACTATACCCAACACATACACCCCCCCACACCTACACTATACCAACATACACACCAACACACACACACCAACATATATATACCCCACACCTAACACATACACACACGCCATACACACACATACCCAACACACACCCCATACGCACAGACGTGCTCTGTCTTCAGGGGAGTCTTAAACAGGCTCTTGGTGTCACTCCAGCCTTGGCTTTTTGACCCTAGCGATGTCAGTAGTGATGCCTGTGGCTGCAGGAAGTACCAGCAGGTGTCAGACGCAGTTTAACCCCCAAGGCCTCCCAGTGCCCTGCCCCATCACTCTCCTCAAGGGCCCTGCACCGCATGCGCAGACGACAGGACTCCAGCGTTGCTCCAGGGCCAGCAGCAGCCGCCTGGAGATGCAGCTCTCAAGTCAGGAAGTGCACCCCACCTTCCTCCCCACAGCAACCCAGATCTGTCCTCCTCCCTCCCAACTCGGGAAGAGACGTCTCCTCTCTCCCCAAATGCTGGACCCTGTCCCTTCCTGGTGCCAGAGGAAACCCAATGACCACACTCCCAATGTCCAGGCCCTTGTTCCTTTGGTCCCTAGTAAGTGTAACATACGATGCTGCACCTCCATGCATCTATAAGATGAAAAAGAGATGATGCACAGCCTTAAGAAGCTTGGGAACACTGGGGATACCCGGCTTACAAATCACGAATGACACCAGGGCAAGGCAAATGCGTGCTGTCACAGAAGCACGCACCTGGGCAGGGAGGCTGGGGAAAGCACGGTGCTTATTCGTGACAGAGCTGCTGCGTCGCCAGGCATGGCAGAGGGCAAGTTACACACACGTGGCTATCTCATCCAGTCCCTACCAACCTCGTCTTCTCTTGAAAGGGAAAACTACTACCAACTGCTAGGACTTTTCCCTTTTAAGAGAAAAGAAGAATACGCCTCAGAGAGGTTTGAGAACTTGCCTGGTGTCACGCAGCTCTAAAGAAGCAGATCTGGAATTCAAATCCAGGTCTGTCTGCTGCGTTCTAGTAATGATAACACAAATAATAACAAGGCTGATATATTAGTAATAGCAAAAAAAAAAAAAAAAGCCGCTAACATTTCCCGAGTGCTCACTATGTGCCAGGCCTGGGCTGAGTAGCTGAAGATTGACCTTATTCCTTCCAGGAAGCCTTTGTTCACTCAGCTCTTAGGCAGGAAGAGCAAGTTACAAGGAACGTGAGCAGCACGTTCACAGAGCCTCAAAAACAGAAAAGCAGATTGGAGGTTATGAGGCCCTGAGGATGACGCTGTCTTTCTATCCTCAAGGTTACTCGGTCAGGTCTTGCTGTGTTTGGCCCCTTCTTTATGCTGGGGAAGTCGCTTCTCATTTTCTGCGAAGGTGTAATGGGACAAGACAGATGTTGGCTGATTCCGGGAACTGATGTGTAGGAAGCTGAATCAGCTGTCTGCAGGCCTTAAATCTAAACCTCACACAGGTGGAAAGACAGGATGGGAATACATGTTTCTGGTGAGATGTGAATGCTCCCCATCTCCAGAGAGCCTGTTCATTAGGTTTGTTTCAGCAAGTGCCCTGGGTGACTATCGGGCAGGAGGGTCCTTAGATCCCACTTTGAAAATGACTGGTCTCTACCTTGAGCCCGAGAGTAGTTCCGGCCCTACTGTCCTCAGGTTGGGGACGTGTATTTCGCAGCTCTGTGGCAAGGCAGAAAACTGGGCCGTTTCCAGGGCATGACCACCGCTTCTGCACCTGGGTCCTCAGTCTCTGGGGACACTGGGGTCGGCTGACAGATCTTAGGAGGTGCAGGGTGTTTTAATGTCTTCAAGTTTGTGCAGTGCCCTTGTGTGGCCATGAATGCTTGCTGCGCATGCTTTGTGTCTTTCCCACATGGTGGGCGTGGTGCATTCTCAGTTCTGTATGGAGGGCTGAGCGTCAGCTTCTCGGTCACCATGGTTCTCATAAGAACGCCTATGCTTGCATGTCACGCATGGGCTTAAACTGTGTTGCCTGACTCTGTGTGTGCGCACATGTGTGTGCGCACATGTGTGTGTGTGAAGAGGGGATTGCAGTACCAGGGCAGTATACACAGTGTTCCACCTCAGTTATTTCATACTTATTAATAATTAAACAATAATTAATATCTATTAAGAGAAATTTTAATTGCCAAGTATTTGACCATACAGCTGAAGGTCCCAGAGATGAATAAGGGAAAACTGAAGATAACCTAACAGCCTAGATAACTTATTGATTACTTTTCTTCAAAAAAGAAGCTGCAACGCGACACGCATACACATATGTATTTATAACAGTCTCCCTGGGCAAATGAAGTTGTCAGCGGGTTGAATATTTCACTTAATATCTTCAAGTGCAAACTAGAACCTTCTCCTGTTGTTTCTATTAGTAGGAAAAGACAAATTAATTTAAAAAGTTCATGCCTGCGACGCACTTGCTTTCAGCATCCCTCTTTTCAATCAGACTTAACTTCTAGTTAGTCACTTTCTACACGCTATAATCTGCAAAAGCTATGCAGGTTTTGAAATGACTTATATTTACGGCTTTATAAAGCTATGCCCCTTTTTTGAAATGATGAATATTTCCAACCTGGAGCATGGCATTTTGGAATATGCTCTGTTCTCTGTTAATCAGAGGATCATGGAGGGTTCCCAGTTTCAGCTAATGAGGCCAAGGTCAACCCACAGGAGAGAAAACTGCTCCCTGGCCACAGACTGAACCACCAATTCTGGCCAACTGCCTCATCAACACAGGCCCTGGTCATAATGGGATCCAGATGGAGGAGTGTGGACAGTCACAGCTGACAGTCTACTGACCATGACTCAGTGGAACACAGTTCGCTTGGGGCAGGGCGAGGACTGGTGCTAAGGTCTTTTGTCTCTCCTTTCAGAGCCTATTTCTTTACAGCAGTGGCGGGATTTGAAACCAGGTTCTGAAAGACTGGAGCTTCAGGACTGGGCCTTAGAGACAGAAAGATCATTAAACAAAAGAAAGCAAAACAAACAAAAAGCTATTCCCTCTAAGTCAATTCTGCAATCAAAGCATTGGAAAAGTTAAATGCACTAACAATGCCCACATTCATACTCTGAGGGGAGTAGAATCCCCCATTATAATCTAAGGCCTCATCCCTTTATTCCTGAATAACAATAGTTGTCTCCTAGCCTCTGGCTCTCCCCACATCCCCACAACTTTTTTTTTTCTTTGCCATTCCAACTGATTTATACCGTCATTAATTTTCATTAAACTACTCCTTTGTTCAAGAATTTACAATGGCTCCCAGCACTGGCACTTTGACTCAACCCAAGCCCCTCAAGCCTGTATTCAAAACTCTCTATTGTCAGGCCTCACTCACCGGGGCATTATTTTCCAATACAGGCTTCCACTCCTGCCAGGTGTCACTGTCTAAGGAGTCACTATCATTTCCCCACCTTCCTTTGTTCTTTCCAGTCTCCATGACCCCTAGACTCCCCCGTCCCTATCTCATGTCAACTTCCCTATTAGCCCATCTTACAAAATCCTTCACTGCCTTTGAATTTCTTGAACTGGCTTTGCTCATCATTGTTTCTCTAGAGTCTGGCATACAGTAGGTTCACAATAAATCTGTTGAATGACCAAACTTTTAAAATATTGAAGCATCAGAATTACAGTCTTGGCAGTTGGTTTGTGTTTTCCATCTCCTCAAACAGACTCTGAACTCTCCAAGATTAGGGATTTTGCCTTACCCTCTGCACTCTGGAGCATGTATCTACCACAGGACACTCAGTAGGTACCCAATGAGTATTTGATGAATTGAACTGAAAATTAATCTCCGTCCTGATATGGTTTGGATCTGTGTCCCTACCCAAATCTTATGTTGAAGTGTGATGGCCAGTGTTGGAGGAAGGCCTGGTGGGAGGTGACTGGATCACGGGGCACACTTCCCCCTTGCTGCTCTTGTCACAGTGAGGTTCTCATGAGATTTGGTTGTTTAAAAGTATGTGCACCTACCCCACCTCTCTCTTCCTCCATCTCCAGCCATATAAGACATGCCTGCTTCCCCTTCACCTTCCTCCATGACTGTAAGTTTCCTGAGGCCTCCCAGCCATGCTTCCTATACAGCCCGCAGAACTATGAGTGAATTAAATCTTTTTTCTTTATAAATTACCCAGTCACAGGTATCTCTTTCAGCAATGCAAGAACGGACCAATACATACCCCTACCTAAAACCACCATGAAATCAACTTGTACAATATATACCCCTACCTAAAACTACCATAAAATCAACCTGAAGACAGTCTCTGCACTCCAAAGAATCAAACCAAAAAAAAAAAAAGATTATTCCGAAAAAGTGGATTATTTGCTATTTTCATGTCCTAATTTTGTATGATCAATTTTTGGGTCCTGGTAACAGTCTTACATGTTTCAAAAAAGTCTAGACAATAATCCAGAGCAGAAACCAAAAAAACCCCTACATATTTTAATCACTGATTACCCTTTGCCTGAATGGCATGTCTTTTTGTTTGTGTTTTTCCTGAGAGTGGAGTTTAATATTAGGACTTATTTTTAGTTTGCTGGTTCTGCTGATAATGGAAATACCCCAGCACCAATTTACTGCTTGCTCAAAAGAAAGAAAAAACTGAAAAACTAAAAACAAACAAAATGATCTGGCATCAATGCAGAATTAAATAAGGAAACAGCAGGGATGCCCAAGGTGAAGCAATGCAAGCGAGGATTACCTGCAACTCTGTTCCTTTGGTGTGAATACCTGAAATGTGACACCATTAAGAAAATCCCTCTGTCCCTCAGAATAATGTTTCCCAAAGAGTGGTCCTAAGACCACCTGCCTGGCTCACCTTTATTCTCTGAGGCCAGTCTCTGTGGTGGTGGGTGTGGACTTTCCCCAGGGCACTCTCAGGGAAACACTTCCCCGCAACCTCTCCAGGTGATTCCCGTGCACAGTGAGCCTGAGAACCCGTGCAGCTGACAGTTAACTACATAACTGACCTTCGAGTTGGAAGGGAATACCCCTGCTTCAGACTCAAAAAAAAAAACCTTAAAAAGCAGACTTTGTTTCTTGAAAAATACACCATTGGGCTTGCCTCACAGAATACCAACAGCCACTGCGGCAGGCACACGCCTGACAGCTGGGGAAAATAGCTGGCTCCGGGGACAACACCACCTTTCCCAATCTCCCAGGCCGAGGATGACATATCCTTGTATCACATCGTTTCAGTGTCACCAGGTGGGGACAATGGTGGGATGAGACACAGCACAGACCCATGTAAAATGACAGAGGGACACATAAGTACTCTATGTTTTGAAAGTCAGATGTCCTGGGAGGATAATGTGCCCAGCTCTAGGTGGCCATGGGGAGAAATTCCCACCCCCACCTGTAGGACAAAGGCCAACCTGCCGGGAGGCTGGGCGTGCTTCAGCTCAGGTGGTTCAAACGTGCAGCCATTCTCTCAAGAGGTAGCCGAATGTGTCTGCCTTCTGAGACATGGGCCTTAATGATGGACAACTAAAGAGCTTTCCTTGCTCCCTGTCTTTTCTAATAAGAGGCAAAGCCACTGGGAAAATCAATTTGATAAACGTGGCGTAGAGCTGGCTGTCCCACACAGCTGGGATAAACACAGACAGAGCACTAGAGACTGTTCTCGAAAACTCAGATCCATCCACACGGTGGCAAACTACTGCAGGGCTCTGAAAAGGCCTGGGGGAGAAACAGAGCATTGCGCCAACTTAGAAACGAAGCCTCATTTCAGGCAGAAGAGCGGCTGCCTTTCCTGCTGACCGTGTCCTTGGAACTAGGGCTGGGCACAGGGAGGCTGACGTGAGGGGCTGAAGGCCAAGGTGACCACAGGAAGGAGGAAGAGGCCATCTTGCTCAGAATTTTAGGCAATGGTGATTTCAGGGGTGAAAAGAAGGTACTATCACAACTAAGTGGAGGACCCTTCAGAGGGATGTGGGGCTGCAGGGGCTAGTTGTGGGGATAAAAGGGCTCCTGAGGGCCCAGGAACAGCCAGCAAGCCAGCCTATCACACCCATCAGAGGCACCCAAAAGGCTTGATCTTGCCCACAGAAGGGGACAGGAGAGGATCGCCGCGAGTCCAGGTGAAGGAGTCAGCCCTCCCCAGCCCTCACAGGCAAACTTCCACTGTGGCCGCAGGCTCCTGAGCTAGGATCCCAGATTTCGCGCCCTGTCTCGTCAGCACTAGGGGCACCAGCACTAGGCAGGAAAGCAAAGAAAAATTGCAGAGTCTAAGCGAATGCACAGGGAGGGCTCCAGGAAGCGTCACGTGGGCACCAGAAGGCAAGACGACAAGGGGGCCTAGGAACCCCCAATTCAGCTACTTGATTTACCCAGTTTTGCTCTAAGGAGGTGCCGCCTTTTAAACAGAGTTTGTCAAAGTCTTTTTACAAGTTGCCACGGAGTGACACACCTAAGCCGTGTTACAGCTGTGTCGCCTCCCAGCTGCCCACTAGGCTGGTGAGAGGATCTCTCCCACTTCATGGGTTAGGAAATGAAGGCATGGAGAAATCAGGCAATTAGGAGCGGAGGGACCA
>CAUYLG010020335.1:0-23931 GCA_963573385.1 Cacajao melanocephalus
GGGTGTTTGAGCCCAGCCCTGGCGAAGCCTTCGTAAGAAAACCCCCGAGGCGGCGGGCGCGGTGGCCTGGTCCGCAGAGGGGAGGGTCTCCTGAGCCCAGGAGTTCTGACCAGCCTGGGCAACAGGGTGAGACCCTGCCTCTTTTATTAAAAAAAAAAAAAAAAAAAAAAAAAAAAAGGACGGGCACAGTGTCTCAGGCCTGTAATTCCGTCACTTTGGGAGGCCGAGGCGTTTGGATCCCCTGAGATCAGCCGTTCGAGACCAGCCTGGCCAACATGGTGAAACCCGGTCTCTACTAAAAATACAAAAAAATTAACCGAGTCTGGTGGCGCCTACATGTGATCCCAGCTACTCGAGAGGCCGAGGTGGCGGTGAACCGAGACCGCCCCGTTGCACTCCAGTGTGGGCAACAAGAATGAAACTCCCTCGGCCGGGCTCTGTGGCTCACTCCTGTAACCCCAGCACTTTTGGAGGCCGATTCAGGTTAATCACGAGGTCAAGAGTTCGAGACCAGCCTGGCCAACAGGTTGAAACCCCCGTCTCTACTAAAAATACAAAAATTATCTGAGCATGGTGGCACACGCCTGTAATCCCAGCTGCTCAGAAGGCTGAAGCAGGAGAATTGCTTCAGCCACCATCAGGAGGTGGAAGTTGCAGTGAGCCAAAAAATTGTAAATAGCCCAGTAAGCAGGCATTAATGACACATAGCTTTTGTTTATTCACAGAACTTGAATTTTTTTTTTCTTTTTTTTGAGACATCTCACTCTGTCACCCAGGCTGGAGTACAATGGCATGACCTTGGCTCACTGCAGCCTCTGCTTCCCAGGTTCAAGTAGTTCTCTTGCCTCAGCCTCCTGTAGCTGGGATTACAGGTATGCACCACCACACCCCGCTAATTTTTTTTTTTTTTTTTTTTTTTTGTGATGGAGTTTCGTTCTTGTTGCCCAGGTTGGAGTGCAATGGCTCGATCTCCGCTCACTGCAACCTCTGCCTCCCAGGTTCAAGGGATTCTCCTGCCTCAGCCTCCGAAGTAGCTGGGATTACAGGCATGCGCCACCACGCCCAGCTAATTTTGCATTTTTAGTAGAATTGGGGTTTTTCTGTGTTGGTCAGGCTGGTCTCAAACTCTTGACTTCAAGTGTTCCGCCCACCTCAGCCTCCCAAAGTGCTGTGATCATAGGCATAAGCCACTGCACCGAGCCTACACCTGGCTAATTTTTTTTATTTTTAGTAGAGACGGGGTTTCACCATGTTGGCCAGGCTGGTCTTGAACTCCTGACCTCAAGTGATCAACCCGCCTCAGCCTTTCAAAGTGCTGGGACTACAGGCGTGAGCCACTGCACCCATCCCAGAGATAGAATTTTTAAAGTGGAGGTCATTGTGTTCTGGATTCTAGGTAGAAGGTCTGCAGTGTAAAAAATTGTGTCTCAGCAACTTGATCGACCGTGACAGTTCTGAGGCCCATGTTAATCATTCTCGTTCATTTATAGGTAAGTTCTAGCTTCATTTTCTTTATATTGAATTGCAGAAGAGTTTTTATATAGTAACCATCATTTGCTAAATTAAGTAGAAACTTAAATTTCCTCAGATGATAGATTTCCACCTGTGTGTGTAGTCAGAATTCTAAATGATGTTTTTGTGACTTGCTTTTGGGCGTGTTACGATACTGTGTTTAAAAACAGCGTTTGACTCATCCTGAGGCTCAGAAGCCATTGGCTCCAGAGTGTCCCTTGGAAAAACATGGGAGATGGCAGCAACAGGGATGTGCCCCTCACTTGTGGAAGTGTGAGACAGGTTGTGCTGTGCCCAGGAGAGTAGATGGGAAAACGGAAGTAATTTTCTAGGTACCTCCTTCTCCCCTCAGCTTGAGAGTGGGAGACAGGGAAAGTTCTAGGTCAACAACAGTTATTTTCTCATCCTTCATATCTTTATTATGTAGTGACTTGTTTCAGAAAAAAATACTAATTGTTTTACATTTTTATAAAAATAACGTTCAGTAATAGGGCTCCCTTGACAACTGATTACTCAATGGCATTGGTAAATGAGACGAATTTTTACTTACATAATTACATTTGAATTTCACAAATTATACGTTTTCATTCCAAGGAATTAAGTTCAACCACACAGATAAACCTTTAATTCATTAATTTTTGAGTTTGTTTTATTCTGCTAAAGATATAGCTAGTACACACACACACACACACACACAACCTGTGTTAAAAATGAACTTTCTCATGAACATGCATTGGAAACAAATGACTAGAAATTGGCATTGTTGGCTAGGCGCGGGAGCTCATGCCTGTAATCCCAGCACTTTGGGAAGTCAAGGCGTGCAGATCACCTGAGGTCAGGATTCAAGACCAGCCTGAGCAACGTGGTGAAACCCTGTCTCTACTAAAAATACAAAATTGGCCGGGTGTGGTGACTCACGCCTGTAATCCCAGCACTTTGGGAGGCTGAGGCAGGCTTATTGCCTAAGCTCAGGAGTTCAAGACCAGCCTGGGCTATAGGGTCCAGCCCTACTAGGGTTGTGGGGTGTGCCCTATTGCTGTGCTGAGGTGGTCTGAGAAAGAGATAAAACACCAAAGGACAGAATAAGAGCAGCTGGGCTCGGGGGGGGTCAATGCCACTTACAAGCAGAGTCTGGCGAGGCCTCGAGTGTCCAGGTGCGTCTGTATTAGGTACAGGTTGGGGAAGGGTAGTGAGTCAGGTCATCTTCAGGATAGTGATAGGACCAAGACAGTCACGTGAGTGATAAGGAGTCCACCCCCATTAGGTCACCAAGGCAGGGAGGTGGGCAGTACAAGGAGTCCACCCCCATTTGGTTACCGAGACTAGGAAATGGGCAGTGCGCAGTGAGGAGGGTGCAGTGTGCAATATCTCTTATCCAGGGGTAGGCTACTTCTAAGGATATCTGTGGGAGGAGTCTTTGAGTCAGCCTGGTAGCAAGAGAGCTGACGGGGTATATGGTCACCTAGCTGCGATTATACTAGAGGGGTTTTAAGCCCTCGGACTTTCACAGGATTGCCGACCTGAGGCCACCTTTCCACAAGAACTGGACACAAGATACTGCGACTCCCTTACGGGAGTAGTGACTTGCTCCAGGCCTGCTGTGCAGTAGATATCTTTGTGATACTGACTGGGGCTGCCTGGGTCGACCTGCCATGTAGTGCATGCCTTTTCAGGCAGGGGCACTACTGCCTGGGTCATTGATTCTTGTCCCGGTATGGCTGTTTTTCCCTAGTACATGCTGTGTATCATGTCTGCTGTAGCTACTCCTCTGACTACAAACTAAGATAAGATCCTATAAAAAGGAAATAAATGAGGAGTAAGTTATTCTTCAGGCACTGATTGTGCCGGGGGTCTGCTTAGCTCTTCCTCCTCAGTGCCCAGAAGTGGGGTTACCCACACTGGGCAGCATGGTGAAACCCTATCTCTACTAAAATACAAAAAATTAGCTGGACATGATGGTGGGCGCCTGTAGTCCCAGCTACTCAGGAGGCTGAGGCATGAAAATTGCTTGAACCTGGGAGGTGGAAGTTGCAATGAGCTGAGATCATGCTACTGCACTTCAGCCTGGGTAGCAGAGGAAGACTCCGTCTCTTAACAACAACAACAAAATAAACAAAAATAAAATGGCAAATTTTCGCCTGGCAGGGTGGTGAGTGCCTGTGATCCCAACTGCTTGGGAGGCTGAGGCAGGAGAATTGAATTGCTTAAACCCAGGAGGCAGAGGTTGCAATGAGCTGAGACTGCGCCATTGCACTCCAGCCTGGGCAACTGGAACAGCGGTGTGATCGCAGCTCACTGCAGTCTTGACCTCCTGGGCTCAAGTGATCCTCCCATTCCAGCCTCTTGAGTTGCTGGGATTACAGGCACACATTACCACACCCGGCTAATTTTTGTATTTTTTGTAGAAATGCAGTTTCACCACGTTACCCAGGCTGGGCTCAAACTCCTGAGCTCAAGCAATGCGTTCATATCAGCCTCCCAAAGTGTTGGGATTACAGGCGTGAGCCACTGTGGCCGATCTGTCTACATTTCCTTTGTCTTTTTGAGATGGAGTTTCGCTGTTGTTGCTTAGGCTGGAATGCAGTAGTGCAGTCTCGGCTCACTGCAACCTCTGCCCTCTGGGTTCAAATGATTCTCCTGCCTCACCCTCCTGAGTAGCTGGGATTATAGGCGCACACCACCTTGTCCAGCTAATTTTGTGTTTTTATTAGAGATGGGGTTTCTCCATGTTGGTCAGGTTGGTTTCAAACTCCTGACCTCAGGTGATCCGCTTGCCTCAGCCTCTGAAAGTGCCATACCAGGTGGCTCATACCAGTAAACAATTAATTTGGCTGGTCATGGCGGCTCACGCCTATTATCCCAGCACTTCGGAAGGCTGAGGCCGGCGGATCACGAGTTCAGGAATTTGAGACTGGCATGTCCAACATAGTGAAACCCCATCTTTACTAAAACTGCAAAAAATTAGCCAGGCGTGGTGGCATGTGCGTGCCTGTAATCCCAGCTCCTTGGGAGGCTGAGGCAGGAGAATCGTTTGAACCTGGCAGGCAGAGGTTGCAGTGAGCTGAGATTGCGTTATTGCCCTCCAGCCCGGGCCACAGTGCAAGACACCATCTCAAAAAATAACAATTTTGGAAGGCAAATGAATTAGAAAATGGTCAACTTTGCTTCTTCCACGTTGCCCACCATGTCTCACTTTACTGAGCGCAGACCAGAGGCTAGTTGCTCAGAGAATTGTGGCTGCCTGTGGCTGTGAGTGAGATTCCACCTGGTGGCCCTGGGGACTGAGTACACCGGTGACTGCTCCTGCCTACCAGGTGTCTGGCAGAGCATTGGGAAATCCCTGCCTCATTTTGACAGAAAACATCAATGTGCGTCAACAGGAATAGGCTTATCTCGAAGTAATGGGTAAAACAGCGTATTTGAAAGAGGCTGCTGGAGTTCTCCATTTGTTATGCTCCTTTGGAAAAAGATGATAAAAGTTCTTGGTCAGAATATGTTTCCTTGTCTTGCTCCTGTTGTGTCCTGGGAAACGTAACATATAGAATACACAGCTCTGGGTTCAGGTGCTGCCACCAGTTGTATTGTGAGCTGCTTGGGTTGTCAAATTCTAATGTTTATCTCATGTTTTTCCCTTTGCATCTGTTCTCCTTCTTTTAAAGGCAGTTTTCTCTGCCTCATCTTAAAATAAGGCATTTTAAACTGTAAGTCTTTTGTTTTAGATTTTGTCTCATGTTTTAAGAGAAAGCTGTGGTTTTGTTTTGTCTTCAAGGCTCTGCTTTGCAGGATCAGGCCTCACGGCTGGGGGTTCCTGTGGGTATTCTCTCAGCCACGATGGTCGCCTCTGGTGTGGGACAGATCTGTGCGGCTCGAATGGATCCCAGCCACCCTGTGCTGCTGACTGTGGAGCAGAGAGTAAGACCAGCAAACATGAGGAAACCTGCCCATTGTTGCTTTTAAGCTGGTTGGGAAAATAGGATATTTATTTAATAGTGTTTCAGGTAAGGCCGGGCGTGGAGGCTCACGCCTGTAATCCCAGCACTTTGGGAGGCCGAGGCGGGCGGATCAAGAGGTCAAGAGTTCCAAGACCAGCCTGACCAATATGGGGAAACCCCGTCTCTACTAAAAGTATAAAAATTAGCTGGGCATGGTGGTGCATGCCTGTAATGTCAGCTACTTGGGAGGCGGAGGCAGGAGAATCTCTTGAACCCTGGAGGTGGTGGTTGCAGTGAGCTGAGATTGTGCCACTGCACTCCAGCTTGGGCGACAGACTGAGACTCTGTTTCAAAAAAATTTATATATTGTTTCAGGTAATTTGTTTCTGTTTTTAAAAACATTTCATCTCTTTTTTCAGAAGAAGCTGTCTTCCCTGTTAGAGGTTGCTCAGTATTTATTGGCACACAATATGTTCTCCCGTCTTTACTTTTGTCAAGAATTGTGGAAAATACAGGTAAATTTGAGATTGCAAATCTGACTTTCCACTGTTTCAGGCAATGTTCTGTTGATCTGGATGGAAGCAACAGAGTTCCTAGATTTTCTTGGAAACTCTACCAAGCTTCTTATTAATGACAGAGAGTGGATGAAAAAGGGTTTAGAAATCCTCCGTGGATTGGAAAGAGGTACCCTCAGTTACCATTTTTGTCACTATTCACCCATCATTAGTAATATTTATTAGAATAGAGTATACCGTAAAAACATGATGTTCAGCCTTCTTGGATATATTATTATGAAGCATTTTCCAGGGCAGTAAACTATTAAAAATGTTTCTTTCTTCTTCTTTTTTTTTTTTTTTTTTCTTAAAATAAGGGGTTTCACCATGTTGGTCAGGCTGGTCTTGAACTCCCGACCTCAGGTGATCCACCCGCCTTGGCCTCCAACGTGCTTGATTACAGGCATGAGCCACCGTGCCTGGCCTGTTTTTTTTTTTTTTTTGAGATGAAGTTTCACTCTGTTGTCCAGGCAGGAGTGCCGTGGCATGATCTGGGCTCACTGCAGCCTCTCCTGGGTTCAACCGATTCTCTTACTTCAGCCTCCTGAGTAGCTGAGATTACAGGCACCCAACACGACACCTGGCTAATTTTCTTATATTTTTAGTAGAGACGGGGTTTTACCATGTTGCTCAGACTGGTCTTGAACTCCTGACCTTGTGATCCACCTGCCTCAGCCTCCCAAAGTGCTGGGATTACAGGTGTGAGCCACTGTACCTGGCCTATAATTTTTTTTTTTTAGAGACAAGGTGTTCCCTTGTTGCCCAGGCTGGTCTTAAATTCTTGACCTCAAGCATTTTTCCAGGGCAGTGTAGAAAACTTTTTATTTATTTTTGTTTGTTCTTTTTTTATTAAACTATATATATATGTGTGTGTGTGTGTATATATATAAATATTTTTTCAAAGACAGGGTCTTGCTGTATTGCACAGTCTGGTCTTGAAGTCCTGGCCTCAAGCAGTCATCCCTCTTGGGCCTCCCAAAGTGCTGGGATTACAGGCATGAGGTACCATGCCCAGCCTAATAATAAAATATTAAAAGGACTCTTACCTGGTCTTTTTGAAGCATTTTGAAGTTAGTAGGATTATAGTCTTTTGATGAATGGAAAGAATGCAAAACACTTGGTGGTACTAAATGAAATTAGTAAATATGTAGAAGAAGGAAAGAACCAAAGTGATCATGTTTTTATGGTTTTTTCCCATTCTTTTTTCTTTTCTTTCTTTTTTTTTTTTTTGGAGACAGAGTCTTGCTGTGCCGCCCAGGCTGGAGTACAGCGGTGTGATCTCGGTTCACTGCAAACTCTGCCTTCCAGGTTCAAGCGATTCTCCTGCCTCAGCCTCCTGAGTAGCTGGCATTACAGGTGTGCCCCACCATGCCTAGCTAATTTTTGTATCTTTAGTAGAGATGGGGTTTCACCATGTTGGCCAGGATTGTCTTGAACTCCTAAACTCAGGTGATCTGCCCATGTTGGCCTCCCAGAGTGTTGGGATTACAGGCGTGAGCCACTGCGCCTGGCCTTTCCCATTCTTTTATCCAGCATACATTGTAGAGTTCGTTAGATTTGTCAGGTATTGCTGTGGCCCCTGCACTCATTATCATCTAGTTGGGGAAACAAGGCACTAAATCCACAAGAATTGCAATGTTACAGGTGCTCACAGGTTTGCAAAGAAGAAAATGGACGGGCATGTCAGATTGGAGAGTTAGGAAAGCCTCCCCGCATGGAGTGTGAAGAGTGTGAATTGGGATGAGAAGGGGAGGCCATAGGGAGATCAGGGCAGTATGACTGGGGCACAGGGTCTGAGCTGAGCATGGAGGTTATCAAGTGGGAGAGGGTTGAGTGGAAAAGACACGGGACACACATAGGCCGCAGTGAAGCCTGACCTTTGTCCTGGAAGCTATGAGGAGCCAGTAAAGGCTTCTAAAGAAGAAATTGACATGTCAAGTGTGTGTTTTGGAATACTGTGTTGGCCACAGTGTGGAGAAAGGGAAGTAGTTTACTCCAGAGCCCAGGTGGGGAGCTAGTCAGGGCCTACAGCCCAGGCAGGGTGCTGGTCGGGGCCTGTGCCAAAGCAGTAGGAAGAGGGAAGGAGGAGGAAGTGTTAGGTAACAATGTACGAGTGTCCAAAAGCCAGTGAGTTTGAAAACCAGAACAATTTTGTAAAAAAAATGACTGACTTCCGGCTCTCCGTTTTGGTTGATGTTAATTTTCAGTAGGGCATGGTGGTTAAGCATCTAGGTTGAACATTTTGTAGGAAAATGCATGTATAAAGGACTCAAATGCTGTTATTTTCTTCAGAATTCTTTGTTGCTCGAAGCGGTGTGGCATCTTCATGTACAAAGCATTGTGAGCCTGCAGGAGTTGCTGGAAAGGTAGCGTACTAATGATTCAGTGTTACTGTTTTCGCAGTCTAGTATAAATTACATCTCAAAGCCAAAAATCAGGATTATGCGTTGCATATTTATACTAGACTAGGCCTGGGGAAACTATTGCTTTATTATTTCAAGAGAACATTTGTTTTAATTGAAGTCTTTTGTATTTTTGGAGACAGGGGCTCACTATTTTTTTTTTTCCTTTGGAGGCAGGGTGGATCACCTGAGGTTAGGAGTTCGAGACCAGCCTGGCCAACGTGGAGAAACCCTGTCTCTACTAAAAATACAAAATATAGCCGGACATGGTGTTGGGTGCCTGTAATCCCAGCTGTTAGGGAAGCCAAGGCAGGAGAGTCACTTGAACCCAGGAGGCAGAGGTTAAAATGAGCTGGGATGGCACCTGCACTCCAGCCTGGGCAACAGAGCAGGACTCTGTCTCAAAAAAAAAAAAAAAAAAAGATACACGTTTTTCCTTGAGACAGCCTCACTGTTGCCCAGGCCGGAGTGCAGTGACAACATCATAGCTCCCTATAGCCTCAACTACTGGGCTCAAGTGATCTTTCCACCTCAGCCTCCCAAGTAGCTGGAACTACAGGTGTACATTACGTACCTGGCTACATTTTTAAATTTTTTTCATTTTTCGTAGAGACAGAGTCTCACTTTGTTGCCCAAACTGGGGTAATTTTCTTTTTTTAATTACAGATGTCTGGGGTGGGTCTCACTCTGTTACTGGGGTCTTACTTTGTTGCTCAGGCTGGTCTTGAACTCAGGGGCTCAAGCAGTCTTCCCACCTAAGCCTCCCAAAGTGCTGGGATTACAAGCGTGAATCACTGCACCTGGCAAGGAATAATTTTTTTTTTTGAGATGGAGTCTCGCTCTGTTGCCAGGCTGGAGTGCAGTGGCGTGATCTCGGCTCACTGCAACCTCCGCCCCGCAGGTTCAAGCGATTCTCCTGCCTCAGCCTCCCGAGTAGCTGGGACTACAGGCGTCCGCCAACGTGCCTGGCTAATTTTTGTATTTTTAGTAGAGACGGAGTTTCCCCATGTTGGCCAGGATGGTCTCGATCCCTTGACCTTGGGATCCACCCACCTTGGCCTCCCGAAGTGCTGGGATTACAGGCGTGAGCCACTGTGCCCAGCCAGAATGATATTTTTTAAAACTACAAAAGAAACATCCAGGTAAATGTGACTGATACAATACATGCAGCTACTTTTATTCTCTCCTGAAATCCCCTTAGGAGTCAAAAAAGGGAATTTATAAAAAGTATAAAGCTATAAAGTTAGGAGAGTATAGGAGAGGAGGTAACAGAAAGAAGCAAAACTTTCTGTTGTTTTATTTTGTTTTCTTTTGAGATAGTCTCGCTCTCTCTCACCTAGGCTGGAGTGTAGTGGCACAGTCTTGGTTCACCGCAACCTCTTCCTCCTGGGTTCAAGAGATTCTCTTGACTCAGCCTCCCTACTAGCTGGGATTACAGATGCCTGCCACCATGCCCGGCTAGTTTTTGTATGTTTATTAGAGACGGAGTTTCGACTTGTTGGCCAGGCTTGTCTCGAACTCTTGACCTCAGGTGATCCGTCTGCCTCAGCCTCCCAAAGTGCTGGGATTACAGGCATGAGCCACTGTGCCCAGTTAGAAACAAAGCTTTGGAAGCAGGAAACACATGGACCAATAATAATGACTTAGCAAACCTGAGGAAAACCTATCCTGAGCCAGCAGTGTAGAAAGAAGGAACCCAGTTTAGTTTATTCCCTTGATTGCTAAAAGCTCAAGGATTGGCAGCCTCAGGTTCCTCTGTAGGTAGCGGGTGAAAGACTCGGGAAGCATTGATTCAAAGTGTAGGGAAGGGGCATCTGGAACTTTGGATCCCCTCCCTTTCTCCTCTCCTAAGCCAGCAGAAGGCAGGAGGTTTTTATGTTATTCTCTTTAGTTTGGGGAAACTGTGATGCACAGTCAAAAATAGCATACTGGGCCAGGTGCTTGAGACCACCCTGGGCAACATAGGAAGACCCTATCAAAATTATAAAAAGAAAATGCCGTACTGAAACTAGGTGGTGGTGTTACATAGGCTCACATCAGGATTTATATATATACATACATATATATATGTGTATGTGTATATATATGTATGTCTGTATATATTTATTCATTTATTTATCTTATCTTTTTTTTTTTTTTTTGGAGTCGGAGTTTCGTTCTTGTTACCCAGGCTGGAGTGTAGTGGCGCAATCTTGGCTCACCGTAACCTCCGCCTGCCTGCTGGGTTCAAGCAATTCTCCTGCCTCAGCCTCCTGAGTAGCTGGGACTACAGGCGCACGCCACCATACCCAGCTAATTTTTGTATGTTTAGTAGAGACACGGTTTCACCATGTTGACCGCGATGGTCTCGATCTCTTCACCTCATGATCCACGCGCCTCAGCCTCCCAAAGTGCTGGGATTATAGGCATGAGCCACCGTGCCCGACCGATTGATTTATTTTTTGAGATGGAGTGTTGTTCTGTCGCCCAGGCTGGATACGGTGGTGCGATCTTGGCTCACTGCAACCTCCACCTCCCAGGTTCAAGTGATTCTTTTGCCTCATCCTCTCAAGTAGCTGGGATTATAGGTGCCTGCTACTATGCCCAGCTAATTTTTGTATTTTCAGTAGAGGCAGGGTCTTACTGCCTTCGTCAGGCTGGCCTTGAACTCCTGACCTCAGGCAGCCCGCCCATGTCAGCCTCCCAAAGTGCTAGGATTACGGGTATGAGCTACTGTACCCAGCCTACATTAGGACTGTTTTTTTTTGTTGTTGTTTTTTTGAGTTAAGGTCTTGCTTTGTCTCCCAGGCTGGAGTTCAGTCTCAACAATCGTAACTCACTGCAGCTTTAATCTCCTGGGCTCAGGTGATCCTTCCACTTAACCCTCCGAAGTACCTTGTACTACAGGCATGAGCCACCATACCTAGCTAATTTATTTATTATTATTATTTTTTAAGACAGGTTTCACCATGATGGCCAGGCTGGTCTTGAACTCCTGACCTCAGGTGATCCGCCCACCTTGGCCTCCCAAATTGTTAGGATTACAGGTGTGAGCCACTATGCCTGGCCTTTTTATTTTATTTTGTTTTTTTAAGATACCTAGCTAATTTAAAATTTTTTTTTTTTTTGAGACAGAGTCTCCGTCTGTCGCCAGGCTGGAGTGCAGTGACGCGATCTTGACTCACTGCAGCCTCCACTTCCTGGCTTTAAGCCATTCTCTTGTGTCAGCCTCCCAAGTAGCTGGGAATGCTGGGGTGCGCCACCACGCCCAGCTAATTTTTGTATTTTTAGTAGAGATGTGGTTTCACTATGTTGGCCAGGCTGGTCTTGATCTCTTGACCTCGTGATCCACCTGCCTCGGCTTCCCAAATTGCTGGGATTACAGGCCTGCACCACTGCGCCTGGCCTAAACTATTTTTTAAGGTGGAGTTTTGCTTTCGCCTAGGCTGGAGTGCAGTGGCATGATCTCTACTCACTGCAACCTCTGCCTTTTGGTTTTGAGTAATTATTTGGCCTCAGCCTCCTGAGTAGCTGGGATTACAGGTGCCCACTACCATGCCTGGCTAATTTTTGTATTTTTTAGTAGAGATGGAGTTTCACCACGTTGGCCAGTTTGGTCTCGAACCCCTAACCTCGTGATTGCCCGCCTTGGCCTCCCAAAGTGCTTGGATTACAGGTGTGAGCCACTGTGCCCTACCTTAAAAATTTTTTTTTTTTTTAGATGGCGTCTTCCTCTAGCCCAGGCTGGAGTGCAGTGGCATGATCTCGGCTCACTGCAACCTCCATCTCCTGGGTCCTAGTTCAAGTAATTCTCCTGTCTCAGCCTCCCAAGTAGCTGGGATTACAAGCACGAGCCACTATGTCCAGCTAATTATTGTATTTCTTTTTAGTAGAGACGGGATTTCATCATGTTGGCCAGTCTGGTCTTGAACTTCTGACCTTGTGATCGGCCGACCTTGGCGTCCCAAAGTGCTGAGATTATAGGTGTGAACCACTGTGCCTGGCCAAATTTTTTTTTTTATATAAAGGCAGGGGGATCTCTTCCTTATACCAAAACAATTCGACATGAATTAAAGGACAAAAGATAATGAGTATATAAAAGTACTAGAATAAATCATGCAAGACTTTTTTTTTTTTTTTTTTTTTTTTTGGGAGACAGAGTCTTGCTCTATTGCCCAGGCGGGAGTGCGGTTGCGTGATCTTGGCTCACTGCAGCCTCTGCCCTCCGCGTTCCAGCAATTCTCTTGCCTTAGTCTTCAGGTGGCTGAAATTACAGGCTCACGCCACCATAGTTGGTTAATTTTTGTATTTTTAGTAGAGACGGGGTTTCACTATATTGGCCAGGCTTGTCTTGAACTCCTGACCTCAGGTGATCCATCTGACTTGGCCTCCCCAAGTGCTGGGATTACAGGTGTGAGCCACTTCGCCTGTCCAATAAGAATATTTTCATAATCTTGAAGTGGGAATGCTTAAATATGACATAAAACCCAGAAGCTGTAAAAGATCAGTAAACTTAACTCCATGAAAAACATGCTTTCTGGCCAGGCACGGTGGCTCATGCCCGTCATCCCAGCACTTTGGTAGGCCGAGTCAGATGGATCACCTGAGGTCAGCCGTTCAAGACCAGCCTGATTAACATGGTGAAATCTTGTCTTTATTAAAAATATAAATAATAATGGGATGTGATGGCATGTGCCTGTAATCTCAGCTACTCGGGTGGCTTAGGCAGGAGAATTGCTTGAACCTGGGAGGCGGAGGTTACAGTGAGCCGAAATCACGTCATTGCACTCCAGCCTGGACAACAAGAGTGAAGCTTCATCTCCCAAGAAAAGAAATAAAAGAAAAAGCTGCTTCCTAGTATATACACACCTAATGTCAGAGCACCAAAATCTATGAAGCAAAAATGGGCAGAATTAAAGGGAGAAATAGACATTGCAGCAATAATAGTTAGAGATTTCAATACCCCCTTTCAGTAATAGGTAGAACAAGTCAGATTAACAATGATACAGAAGTTGAATGCTGCAAACTAGCTGACCTGACTGACGGTGGAACACTCCACGTAGTAGTAGCAGAATGCTATTTGTAAGTCCAAATGGAACAGTCCCCAGGATAGACCGTAAGGTTCAGGCCACGGTCAGGCACGGTGGCTCACGCCTGTAATTCCACCACTTTGGGAGGCCAAGGCGGGCGGATCACCTGAAGTCAGGAGTTATAGACTAGCCTGGCCAACATGGTGAAAACCCATCTCTAGTAAAAATATAGTAATTAGTCGGGCTTGGTGGCAGGTGCCTGTAATCCCAGCTACTTGGGAGGCTGAGGCAGGAGAATCGCTTGAACCTGGGAGGCAGAAGTTGCTGTGAGCTGAGATCGTGCCGCTGCATTCCAGCATGGATGACGAGCAAAACTGTCTCAAAAAAGAAAAATAAAAGGTTCAGGCCATAAAATGAATAGGAATAAATTTAGAAGGGTTGAAATCATTCAGAATACATTCTCTGTCCATAAATTAATTTACTTAGAATCAACAACAGAAGGGAATTGGGAAAATGCACAATATTTGGAAGTTAAACTGCATACTGTGAAATAATCAGTGAGTCAAAGAAGTGACAAGGAAAGTGAGAAAATAACGTGAGGTTTGGCGCAGCAGCTCGCACTAGTAATCCCAGAGCTTTGGAAGGCCTGGGTGGGAGTCTTGAGCCTGGGAGTTTGAGAGCAGCTTGGGCAAAGTAGTAAGACCTCCAGCTGGGTACAGTGGTACATGCCTGTTGTCTCAGCTACTCAGTAGGCTAAAGGGTAAGGATTACTTGAGCCTGGGAGATCGAGGCTGCAGTGAGCTGTGATGGCACCACTGCATTCCTGCCTGGGTGAAGTGAAAATGTCTCAAAAAACAAAACAAAAACTACCTAATGATGGGATTGAGTTGAGCCAGGCATCCTTATCTGTGTTTGTCTCCAGCCATCCCGACATGCATGGTGTGGGAGCGTGGCTCTTTAGGAACCTGTGCTGCCTCTGCGAACAGATAGAAGCATCCTGCCAGCATGCCGATGTCGCCAGGGCCATGCTTTCTGGTATGTTCACGACAAGACGTGCGTTCTTGCGTAAAACTCACGTTTATCAGTGGTAACATGCCTTTTGCTATCATGAGCTCTGGGAAGCAGAAGAACAGCCTTTCTCTACCCGTGGCCATGGGAACCTGGCGTGACAACCTCCCAGTCTGAGCCTGTTGTGGGTTCGCATTTAACTTGACTGGTGTGGAAATTCTAGTAAGTTGGCCCATTGCCTTGTGTTAAGTATTTTCATGGACCTTTTTCATAAAGTAACCCCAGCTGCTTCTGTTGTGAAGCAGCAGACCCTTGGCAGTAATTCCTGAGGACGGATATTAGGAGAAAAACTTGGGACTGTAATGTCGCCCCACAAACTAAGAAGGTGCCGAGAGACCAGAGAATGGCTTGGACAAGTGCAGCTTAATGAGTAGTCGGGTTTGTCAGGACTTAAATCCAGGGCTTTCCTGGACAGTGGCAGGAGACCCCATCTCCAAGCTGCGTTTGGGCTGATTTTCTGGCTCTTCGCTTGCTGTGTCCAGCGATGAGACTGTTTTCCTTGTTGAATTCTCAGCTCCTGTCTAGGATGTTTGGGTTCTCAGGGACACCTACTGAGAGACTGGTCCCACTGCAGATGGCACCTGCAGATAAAAATTAGATGAGAAACTCACCTTGTCAGGTAGCTTGTGGGTTTTTTTCCTTTGCGAAAGATATTCCTTTTTCCTAAAACTTATTGGTGGCATGAGTGCCTTAGCATTCCTAAGCTCCCATGATCTGGTCTCAGATAGGTTAAACCACATTTAGGAAATCTTTCTGATTTGGTCCTCTTGATCTTAATTTTTAAAAAGCTATGAATCCATTTCCTCCCCCATGACATTCCTCAGAATGGGTGCTTCTAGGTTCCTCTAGACTCTAATATTGGAGATTGGCAGGCGAGATGGTCCATAAGACTTCCCTTGGCAGCCATTTTATTAGAGAAAAAAGAATTCAGCCGGGCGCAGTGGCTCACGCCTGTAATCAATTCCAGCATTTTTGGAGGGTGAGACTTGTGGATCACAACGTCAGGAATTCAAGACCAGCCTGGCCAAGGTGGTGAACTCTGTCTCTATTAAAAATATAAAAATTAGGCCAGGCATGGTGGCTCACGCCTGTAATCCCAGCACTTTGGGAGGCCGAGGCGGGCGGATCATGAGGTCAGGAGAGCGAGACCATCCTGGCCAACATGGAGAAACCCATCTCTCCTAAAAATACCAAAATTAGTTGGGCGTGGTGGTGCGTGCCTGTAATCCCAGCTACTCGGGAGGCTGAGGAAGGAGAATCACTTGAACCAGGGAGTTGGAGGTTGCAGTGAGCCGAGTGCTCCACTCCACTCCAGCCTGGATGACAGCGTGAGACTCCGTCTCAAAAAAAAAAAAAATATGTGTGTGTGTGTGTATTTATAAAAATTAGCTGGGCGTGGTCGTGCGTGCCTGTACTCCCAGCTGCTTGAGAGGCTGAGACAGGAGAATCACTATAACCTGGATGGCAGAGGTTGCAGTGAACCGAGATAGCGCCACTGTACTCCAGCCTGGGCAACAGAGTGAGATTCCGTCTCAAAAAAAAAAGAGAGAAAAAAATGCTTACTATAAACTTGATTCATTATAAGTATTTCCTTTTCAAATAGAATTGCAAGAAGAAAAATTTGGCTCATCTAAGGGTTCTGATTGGTTGGGTTTGGTGAATGCCTATGTGCCTGTGCAGGGTTCCCCTCAGGGTAGGAGCAGCTCACAGGGGTCCTGGTGGCCCAAGCCATACTCACACCCGCCCCTCTGAAGTAGATGGTCTGTGCGATTCACAGTTGCTTAGAGACCATGATATATATAAATGCTTTGGTTTTGTGGTTTTTCAGATTTTGTGCAAATGTTTGTTTTGAGGGGATTTCAGAAAAACTCAGATCTGAGAAGAACTGTGGAGCCTGAAAAAGTGCCCCAGGTAAGAGAAAGAATAAAGTGAAGAGTTTGGAGAACTGACCTCCTGAAAATAGGCTGCATCCTAAAGAGCAGTCCTTACCGCAGTGTTCAGATGTGTCTATGTATTTCTTCATTAAAACATGTTGTTTGTATATATCTGCGGATACATGTAATACGTGTTATGTGCATAGAACGTGTAATGATTAAGTCAGGGTGTTTAGAGTACCCATCACCTTGAGTATTTATCGTTTCTGTGTGTTGGCAACGTTTCAAATACTCCGGTTTTTTTGTGATACACATTTTTCTTTCTTTCTTTTTTTTTTTTTTTTAAAAAAAGACAGGGTTTCACCATGTTGGTCAGGCTGGTCTTGAACTCCCAACCTCAGGTGATCCGCCCACCTTGGCCTCCAAAATGCTTGGATTACAGGCATGAGCCACCGTTCCCGGCCCGTAATATACATTGTTACCTGTAGCCACATTGCTCTGCTATGGAACATTAGAACTTACTACTTCTGTCTAGCTGTGTGTTTGTACCTGTTAACCAACTCTTCCTTCCCCCACCCCATATACCTGTCCCATCTCTGGTATCTCTCATTCTACTCTCTACCTCCACAAGATCCCCCCCCCCTTTTTTTTTTTTTTTTTTTGAGACGGAGTCTTTCTTGTTCTGTCGCCAGGCTGGAGTGCAGTGGCGCCATTCCGGCTCACTGCAACTTCTGCTTTCCGATTTCAAGCAATTATCCTTGCCTCAGCCTCCTGAGTAGCTGCGACTGCAGGCACGTACCACCATTCCTGGGTAAATTTTTTTGTATTTTTAGTAGAGACAGGGTTTCACCATGTTGGCTAGGATGGTCTCAATCTCTTGACCTCGTGGTCTGCCTCCTTCGGCCTTCCAAAGTGCTGGAATTACAGGCGTGAGCCACCGCGCCTAGCCAAGATCCTCTGTTTAACTCCCACATATGAGTGATGTAACATGCAGCATTTGTCCTTGTGTGCCCGGCTCATTTCACCTAATATAATGGCCTTCAGGTTCCATTCCTGTTGCTGTGAATGACAGAATTTTATTTAAAAAATTTGCTGAGGCTGGACTCAGTGGCTCACACCTGCAATCCCAGCACTTCAGGAGGCCAAGGCTGGTGGATCCCCTGAGATCAGGAGTTCAAGACCAACCAAACCAACGTGGTGAAACCCCCTCTCTACTAAAAATACAAAAGAATTAGCCAGGTGTGGTGGCGCATGCCTGTAGTCCCAGCTACAGGCAGGGAGGCAGGAGGATCACTTTAACCTTGGAGTTAGAGGTTGCATCGTGACGAGAACGTATTCCCTGCGCTGCAGCCTGGGCAACAGAGTCAGACTCCATTAAAGCTGAATAGTATTCCATTGTGTGTATATACCACGCCCAGCTAATTTTTTATTTGTAGTAGAGATGGGATTTCACCAGTTTGGTCAGGATGTTCTGGAACTCCTGACCTTGTGATCTGCTCGCCTCAGCTTCCCAAAGTACTGGAATTACAGGCGTGAGCCACTATACCCAGTGCTTTTTAGTATGGCCCCATTTGTCTTTATTTTTTTTTTTCCACTATGCCTTTGAGGTCTTAGCCCTAAAATCTTTGCTCAGACCAGTGTCCTGAAGTGTTTCCCCTACGTTTTCTCCTCGTCATTTCATAGTTTTGGGACTTACATGTAAGTCTTTATCCATTTTGAGTTGATTTTTGCATGTAGTGAGAGATACAGGTTCTGTTTCGTTCTGCATATAGATAACCAGTTTTCCCAGCACTTTTTTGGTTATTTTTTTGGAGACAGAGTCTTGCTCTGGGTGAAGTGGAGTGGCTCCATCTTGGCTCACTGCAGTCTCCGCCTCCCAGGACCAAGTGATCCTCCTGCCCTCAGCCTCCCGAGTAACTGGGACTGCAGGCACCCGCCACCACGCCTGGGTAATTTTTTTGTATTTTTAGAAGAGATGATGATTCACAATATTGGCCATGCTGGTCTCGAACTCCTGACCTCAGGTGATCCGCCTACCTCGACCCTTCAAAGTGCTGGAATTACAGGCTTGAGCCACTGTGCCCGGCCTCCCAACACCATTTTCCATTTTTTTGAACAGTCTGTTCCTTCCCTTATGTATCTTTTTGAAATTTTTGTCTAAAATGAGCTGGCTGTGGCCAGGCATGGTGGCTTATGCCTGTGAACCCAGCATTTTGGGAGGCCAAGGCGGGCAAATTACCTGAGGTCAGGAGTTTGAGACCAACCTGGCCAACGTGGCTGTTTAGTACAGCCCTGTCTGTACTAAAAATACAAAAAATTAGCTGGGTGTAGTGGCACACACCTGTAGTCCCAGCTACGCAGGAGGCTGAGGCAGGAGAATCACTTAAACCCAGGAGGTAGAGGTTGCGGTGAGCCAAGATCACACTGTTGCATTCCAGCATGGGTGACAGAGCAAGACTCCTCAAAAAAAATTAAAACAATGAGCTGACTGTAAAGTTACAGATTTATTTCTGGATTCTCTATTCTGTTTTGTTGGTCTGTGTGTTTACATCAACACCGTGCTGTTTTCATTTCTGTAGCTTTGTGTAGTATATTTTGACATTAGGCAGTGTGATGTCTACAGCTTTGTCCTTTTTGCTCAGGATTGCTTTGGTTATCTGTTCTTATTTTGGTTCCATGTGAATTTTAGAATCTTTTTTTTCTGTTTCTGTGAAGACTATGATTGGTATTTTTATTGGGATTGCATTGAATCTGTAGATTGCTTTGGGTACATCCCAAATTTTCATTCTCTTTTGGATGTTCCTGAGCCATTGGCTCACATTTTGCCTATACCGCGGTCTGTGGGCTTTGTGGAAGTCTGTTTTATTGTTGCCATGAGTTGCTACCTGCGTAGTAGTATGCTTTAAATGCAGAAGTTGTGAAGAAGGGAAATGGGCAGTGATACCTTCTCACCGTCTCCTGGCTCCAGAGGTGTCAAGGGTGAAAGCCTTTAGTTCCACAGCCCAGAATCAAGGCCTGTGCTTTCCTGTCTTCACTAAGTTCTTCAGCAAAACGCTGTGCCTGCAGGAGTCAGTGTCCTGCCCAGCCCTAGGTTCACAGCCTCAGGCCATGTCCAGAGCAGTCCTGGCTAATTCCAGAAAGTTTGGCCTTTTCTCTTTGTCTGGTTCCCTTGAGTATTGGGATAATTTCTAGGTCTACGAGGAAGTTTTAAAAGTTGACCTCTTTGTAAAGTCAGTTTCTTACTTTATTTTTAATTTTTTTAAGTTCTTTTTTTTTTTTTTTTTTTTTTTAAGACAGGGTTTCAACCATGTTGGTCAGGCTGGTCTTGAACTCCCGACCTCAGGTGATCCGCCCGCCTTGGCCTCCAAAGTGCTTGGATTACAGGCGTGAGCCACCATGCCCGGTCCCTTACTTTACTTTAGAATAACAAGTGTTAATTCTCTTGTGTGATGCAGGTATGTGAAAATTACAAAGTGATGGTAACTCATACTCTATTTTGACAGGTCGCGGTTGATGTACTGCAGAGAATGCTGATTTGTAAGTTAATTGCTCTGTGGCCCAGTTTGTAAATGACTTAGTTTGCTTTTTAACAATTCTAGCAGTTTTCTGTCTTTGCATGTGAAGTATTTCTCCTCTGTATGTTTTCGCTGTGTAGAGTCTTGGTACTGGAATGCCCTTGTTTTGGTTGTAATTTGATAGGAATTTACCTTTTACTTCTTATTCTGGCTTCCAATTCCTAGTGGCTTTAGATTTAATTTTCAGAGCTGTGAAGGTACACCACGTTAATCTTGTGGTTAAGTGGGAAGCGTTCTATTTTCTCTGTGTTTTCATTAACTTTAAAGGCTTACAGATTGCAGTAGCACTGAGGGAGGGCACTGAGAAGTCTTGATAGATGTGTGCCTTGTAGGGGGTTGGACGTTGATCTGTTGTCTGAAGGCACCTGGGGACTGTTTCTGGTGGAGCGTCACTGTGCTGATGTCTGTTTTCTGTTCCTGACTCTGTCATCAGTTGCACTTGACGCTTTAGCTGCTGGAGTACGGGAGGAGTCCTCCACTTACAAGACCTTGAGGTGCTGGTATGTTCCTGAGGGCGGCCTGCCTGAGGGCAGCGGGGAGATTCCTGCTACGTTAAATAGCCAAGATGTCCCACTCTTGGGCACACTTCGTCTGCCAGTTATGAAACGTGTGTGAAGAGAAGGTGACATTGGGAGAGCCCCGGGGTGCCCTGGTCAGCCTTTTCCGTATGAGGATGAGGTTGGAAGGGGCGCCCCACTGCAGGAGCGTGTTCCGCTTCTGGAAGTCCTGCACCAACGCTTTGTCCCACTCAGTGTGCCCTGGTGACCTCCTCCCCTGTCCAGAGTCTGCTCTTGCTCTTCCTTCCCTAGGTGTCGTCCAGGCTCTAGAGCTCACCCTGCCTCTCAGGGCCCCCCACATTCCTAGAACGCACTGCAGCCATGCCTCTATGGACTTTTCCCTCTACCTGCCCTCCATGGGTCCTGCTCAGATTCACCAGTAGTCAAAGCTTTGCCCTATTTGCCTTTTCTCTCCATGGCTCTGTAGAGATGCGCAGATACCCTTCCAGATGGGTCTGTAGAGATGTGCAGATACCCTTCCAGATGGGGAGGCGGAAGCTGAGGAGTGGGGGCTTGGCGGAAGGTGGATGTTAGGGTTTGATGGAAATGGGGCTCTGGGGTTTGCTTTCCTCAAATGTCGACGGGGGACCTTGAAGTGAAGTCTTAAGAAACCAGTAGAATTCCCCACCGTTTCCACCCTTGTCAGCTTTTTCATTCTTTGATTGTTTTGCTCATTTTCCATCCCTCACAGTGACTAATATGCTTAATTAAATAGGTTGTACAATTCGGTACTTTTATTGAATCAGTGAATAAGGCACTGTATGATTTTCTGAATGTTTATGTGTGATCAGTTAGCTTTGGCTGCTGTAACAAAGTGCCAGAGACTGCGTGTGGGTGGCACATGTGTTCTCACAGCTGTGGAGGCTAGAAGTTGGAGGTCAGGGTGACACCAAGGTTGGGTTCTGGTGAAGACCCTCTTCCTGGCTTTCAGGAGGCCTCCTTTTTCTATGTCCATATGAGGTAGAGAGGGGGAGAGCAAGCCCTCTGTCTTACCAGGGCAGTCATCTCATTTTGAGGGCCCCATTTTGAGGACCTCATTGCCTAGGCCTTATCAACACCCCACCTCAAATTACTTGACACTGAGAGGTGGGGCTTCACCAGAGGAACCTTGTGAGGATACAGTTTAGTCTTGGCTGTGGCAAGTGCATTTTTTTTTTTTTTTTTTTTAAAGACAGGGTTTCACCATGTTGGTCAGGCTGGTCTTGAACTCCCGACCTCAGGTGATCCGCCCGCCTTGGCCTCCAAAGTGCTTGGATTACAGGCGTGAGCCACCATGCCTGGCCTGCAAGTGCGTGTTTTTATAATCTGGGTGATAAGATTACTTACACTGGTGGCCTGAGAGTCAGAGAACAGCCACCGACCTGCTGCTTTTTACATTTTGTAATGAGTTGCTAATACTTTATTTATTTATTTATTCAGTTTTGAGGTGGAGTTTCGCTCTTGTTGTCCATGCTGGCGTGCAATGGCATGATTGCAGCTCACTGCAGCCTCTGCCTCCCAGGTTCAGTCAGTGCTCCTGCTTCACCCTTTCAAGTAGCTGGGATTTCAGGCTTGCGCCACCACACCTGCTGAAAGCCTGTCATTTTGTATTTTGTATTTTTAGTAGGAGCGGGGTTTCACCGTATTGGTCAGGCTGGTATCAAACTCCTGACCTCAAGTACACCTACCTTAGCCTCCCAGAGTGCTGGGATTACAGGTGTGAGCCACCGCACCCAGCCCACCAGTACTTTAAGATGGGACATCCTCTGACAGTCTGGGTGGCCAGCTTCCCTCACACACTGAGGGCTGTGGTGTTCCAAAGCCCTGCCCTGTGAGGAAGGACAGTGGGGCTGGAAAATGCGTCTCCATGACGTGCCTGTCCTGTCTTGTGAGTGTCTTGAGTCTGCACATAGCTGATGTCTCCTCAGGTGTGTGACCCTGGGGCAGTTCACTGAATGGGTGGGACCCTTGATTTTCTTGCTGGGTAATTGGCATAAAGTGCCCCTTGCTGGTTGCAGGTCGTAAGCCTCACAAGGGGACTGGCTTTGGTCTGGTGGTCTGTGTAGGCCGACTGGGCTGTGGCATGCTAGCAGGCCTCAAGTGCTCTTGACACCCGGCTGCACGGCCGCATTCAACCCAGAACATCCTGCGTCCTCACTCAGATGGTTCAGGAGACCATAGTTCCTTCCATTCCTTCCTCATCCTCATGGATGGCGCTGGCTTCAGTCCCTGTCGTGACTCCAGTGCTTGAGGTCATGTGCTGGGCTCTGCATGTGAGGCTTGGCACAAGCCTCTGGGGAGGGGAGTTCCATTTCACAAGGGGTACCGCTAAGGCCTTGTAGGGTGGGCTCTTCACTCGAGGCTTCACACGAGCCTTTGGGGGAGAGAGTTCCATTTCATAGAGAGTTCCGCTGAGGTCCCCTGGGGTGGGCTCCCGCTGCTCCAGTCCGGGGTGTGGTGCGCCCTGCCCTTCCGAACCTGTTTCTTTTTCCTGCTTCTTCTGCTGCTCTGCTCCATGGGTTTTGCCATTGCTTTGTCTGCTTTCTCGTGGAAAGGCCACCTCCTTGAATTCAGTTTCAAGTCTGTGGTTAGCAGTAGCCTGGCCCAGAAAGCCCCTTCCTTGCTTAAAGAAGGGATGGGCCTGAGGCACACTTTGTGCAGGGCACCCTCCCTTTTCTGAACCCTCTTTCTGCTGCCTTGGCAGGTTTGACATGTTCAGTGGACACACACTTGGCAGTATAATCTCCACAGATTCTCCAAAGAGGTTCTTCAGTCACACCCTGACTCAGATACTCACTCACAGCCCTGTGCTGAAAGGTAGGCCTAGCGCGGAGGCTGCCCTGTCACTACCCAGTTTGGGGAATGCTGTTTCATTGTTGCCTTGGTAACTGATGGGAGATGCCAGGAACTCTGGGACCACTTTTGTGTCTCTGTTTTCAACCAGAGATTGGGTCCCGAGATGCCTGAGATTGTTACTAAATATCCTTTCACCTGAAAGGAATACATTCTTACAAGAAAATTCAGAATTGGCCAGGCATGGTGGCTCACATCTGTAATCCCAGCACTTTGGGAGGCTGAGGCGGGTGGATCACGAGGTCAAGAGACCGAGACCATCCTGGCCAACACGGTGAAACCCTGTTTCTGCTAAAAATACAAAAAAATTAGCCGGACGTGGTGGTGGGTACCTATAATCTCAGCTACTCAGGAGGCTGAGGCTGGAGAATCGCTTGAACCTGGGAGGCGGAGGTTGCAGTGAGCCGTGATTGCACCACTACACTCCTGCTATGGTGACAGAGCGAGACTCTTTCTCAAAAAAAAAAAAAAAAAAAAAAAAAAAAAAAAAAAAAAAAAAAAAAAAGAAATTCAGAATTTTGGGTGGTCAGAGGAATGTGTTTTTTTTTTTTTTTTTTTTTGTGGGGGGGGCACGGGGTTGGCCCGGGGGGGGGGGGGGGGGTGGTGAGGGGGGGGC